>JACCIX010000739.1:0-67783 GCA_025506515.1 Flaveria trinervia
ATAGGGAGTGTAATAGAAGAGTTTGGGGAGGAGAGGATCGATTTCAAGGTTGATTTGTGTTGTCTCTTGTTTGATTATAGTCTTGGGTTAAGGTGTACAGAAAAATGGTACATTGTGCTTGTTTAGTGTGATTTCAGTGATCAATTTGGGTGAGTATAACTAATAAATTTAGGAGTGTGCTTAGAAGCCATGAGAATCTCAACAAAGTAGGTTTGGAGTTGTTAACAAAAGCAAAAACTATTCCGGTAGAACTATTGATGTATAGTGTTTGGTATTTGTGGTTCATTTCCATTATTTTGTTAAGCCTTCTCGAATAACTGGAGGCATATATACGTAGTTACTAAATTGATTGTGAATATAAGAATGTATAACCTTTTTTTCGTTTTAGTTAACTTCTAATTCATTTATCACACATTGAGTTTCATTAGTAAGATCAAATTAGACTCGTTCCTTAACTGTAAACACTTTCTTGATTCTCATTGAGTGAATACGAGTTGTTCCCCAATCCTTCACAATTGGAATCATTGTTTTTGGATGTTATAAAGGACTCTGTATACTGAGACTTGTCATATGGATTGATTCAAGTGGACTTGTTATTACCCTCCACTATCGTCTTCAAACACCATTGCCCAACAAGTCCACTTGAATCAATCGAAATGACAAGTCTTAGTGTACAGAGTCCTTTATAACATCCAAAAACAATGATTCTAGTTGTAAAGGATTGGGGAATACTCGTATTCACTCAATGAAAATCAAGAAAATTTTTACAGTTACGGAACGAATCTAATTCGATCTTACTAATGAAACTCAATGTGTGATAAATGATTAGAAGTTAACTAAAATGATAAAAAGGTTATACATTCTTATATTTCACAATCAATTAGTAACTACGTAATATGCATCCAGTTATTCGAGAAGTCTTAACAAAATACATGGAAAATGAACAACAAATACGAAAACGCTAAACATCAATAGTTCTTGCTTGAATAGTTTTTGCTTTTGTTAACAACCTCCAAACCTACTTGGTTGAGATTCTCATGGCTTCTAAGCACACTCCAAAATTTATTTAGTTATATTGAAGCAAATTGATCACTAAAGTCACACTAACAACACAAATGTACCATTTTTATGTACACCATAACCTAAGACTATAAAACAACAAGAAACAACACAAATCAACCTTGAAATCGATCCTCTCCTCCCCAAACTCTTCTACTACACTCCACTATCATCTTCAAACACCATTGCCCAACAAGTCCACTTGAAACAATCGAAATGACAAGTCTGAGTATACTGAGTCCTTTATAACATCCAAAAACAATGATTCTAGTTGTAAAGGATTGGGGAATAACTCGTATTCACTCAATGAAAATCAAGAAAATTTTTACAGTTATGGAACGAATCTAATTCGATCTTACTAATGAAACTCAATGTGTGATAAATGAATTAGAAGTTAACTAAAATGATAAAAAGGTTATACATTCTTATATTTCACAATCAATTTAGTAACTACGTATATATGCATCCAGTTATTCGAGAAGTCTTAACAAAATACATGGAAAATGAACAACAAATACGAAAACGCTAAACATCATCAAGTTTCTTGCCTGAATAGTTTTTGCTTTTGTTAACAACCTCCAAACCTACTTGGTTGAGATTCTCATGGCTTCTAAGCACACTCCAAAATTTATTTAGTTATATTGAAGCAAATTGATCACTGAAGTCACACTAAACAACCACAAAGTACCATTTTTATGTACACCATAACCTAAGACTATAAAAAAACAAGAAACAACACAAATCAACCTTGAAATGGATCCTCTCCTCCCCAAACTCTTCTACTACACTCCACTATCATCTTCAAACACCATTTACAACTAGAATCATTGTTTTTGGATGTTATAAAGGACTCTGTATACTAAGACTTGTCATTTCGATTATTCAAGTGGACTTGTTGGGCAATGGTGTTTGAAGATGATAGTGGAGTGTAGTAGAAGAGTTTGGGGAGGAGAGGATCGATTTCAAGGTTGATTTGTGTTGTTTCTTGTTTTTTTATAGTCTTAGGTTACGGTGTACATAAAAATGGTACATTTGTGGTTGTTTAGTGTGACTTCAGTGATCAATTTGCTTCAATATAACTAAATAAATTTTGGAGTGTGCTTAGAATCCATGAGAATCTCAACCAAGTAGGTTTGGAGGTTGTTAACAAAAGCAAAAACTATTCAGGCAAGAACTATTGATGTTTAGCGTTTTCGTATTTGTTGTTCATTTTCCATGTATTTTGATAAGCCTTCTCGAATAACTGGATGCATATATACGTAGTTACTAAATTGATTGTGAATATAAGAATGTATAACCTTTTTATCATTTTAGTTAACTTCTAATTCATTTATCACACATTGAGTTTCATTAGTAAGATCGAATTAGATTCGTTCCGTAACTGTAAAAATTTTCTGATTTTCATTGAGTGAATACGAGTTATTCCCCAATCCTTTACAACTAGAATCATTGTTTTTGGATGTTATAAAGGACTCTGTACACTAAGACTTGTCATTTGGATTAATTCAAGTGGACTTGTTGGGCAATGGTGTTTGAAGATGATAGTGGAGGGTAATAGAAGAGTTTGGGGAGGAGAGGATCGATTTCAATGTTGATTTGTGTTGTTTCTTGTTTGACTATAGTCTTGGGTTAAGGTGTACATTTGTGCTTGTTTAGTGTGATTTCAATGATCAATTGCTTGAATATAACTAAATAAATTTAGGAGTGCGCTTTGAAACCATGAGAATCTCAACCAAGTAGGTTTGGAGGTTGTTAATAAAACCAAAAACTATTCAGGAAAGAAATATTGACGTTTAGCGTTTTCGTATTTGTAGTTCATTTTCCATTTATTTTGTTAAGCCTTCTCGAATAACTGGATACATAAATTCGTAGTTACAAAACTGATTGTGAAATATAATGTATAACCTTTTTAATTTTAGTTAACTTCTAATTCATTAATCACACATTGAGTTTCATTAGTAAAATCAAATTAGATTCGTTCCTTAACTGTAAACAGTATCTTGATTCGTATTGAGTGAATACGAGTTGTTTCTTAATCCTTTACAACTGGAATCATTATTTTTGGATGTTATAAAGGACTCTGTATACTGAAACTTGTCATTTGGGTTGATTTTAGTGGACTTGTTAGGTAATGGTGTTTGAAGACGATAGTGGAGTGTAATAGCAGAGTTTGGGGAGGAGAGGATCGATTTCAAGGTTGATTTGTGTTATTTCTTGTGTGATTATAGTCTTGGGTTAAGGTGTACATAAAAATGGTACATTTGTGCTTGTTTAGTGTGATTTCAATGATGAATTTGCTTCAATATAACTAAATAAATTTAGGAGTGCGCTTTGAAGACATGAGAATCACAACCAAGTAGGTTGTAGGTTGTTAACAAAAGCAAAAACTATTCAGGCAAGAAATATTGACGTTTAGCGTTTTCGTATTTGTAGTTCATTTTCATTTATTTTGTTAAGCCTTCTCGAATAACTGGATGCATAAATACGTAGTTACAAAATTGATTGTGAAATATAAAATGTATAACCTTTTTTCATTTTAGATAACTTCTAATTCATTTATCACACATTGAGTTTCATTAGTAAAATCGAATTAGATTCGTTCCGTAACTGTAAACTTTCTTGATTCGTATTGAGTGAATACAGTTGTTTCTTAATCCTTTACAACTGGAATAATTGTTTTTGGATGTTATAACGACACTGTATACTGGGAATTGTCATTTGGATTGATTCTAGTGGACTTGTTGGGCAATGGTGTTTGAAGAAGATAGTGGAGTGTAATAGAAGAGTTTGGGGGAGAGAGATCGATTTCAAGGTTGATTTGTTTTGTTTCTTGTTTGATTATAGTATTGGGTTAAGGTGTACATGATTCTCTATGAGTGAATATGAGTTTTTCCTTAATCCTTTACAACTGGAATCATTATTATTGGATGTTATAAAGGACTCTGTACACTGAGACTTGTCATTTGGATTGATTCAAGTGGACTTGTTGGGCAATGGTGTTGGAAGACGATAGTGGAGTGTAATAGAAGAGTTTGGGGAGGAGAGGATCGATTTCAAGGTTGATTTGTGTTGTCTCTTGTTTGATTATAGTCTTGGGTTAAGGTGTACAGAAAAATGGTACATTTGTGCTTGTTTAGTGTGATTTCAGTGATCAATTTGGGTGAGTATAACTAAATAAATTTAGGAGTGTGCTTAGAAGCCATGAGAATCTCAACAAAGTAGGTTTGGAGGTTGTTAACAAAAGCAAAAACTATTCAGGTAAGAACTATTGATGTATAGTGTTTTCGTATTTGTGGTTCATTTTCCATGTATTTTGTTAAGCCTTCTCGAATAACTGGAGGCATATATACGTAGTTACTAAATTGATTGTGAAATATAAGAATGTATAACCTTTTTTTCGCTTTAGTTAACTTCTAATTCATTTATCACACATTGAGTTTCATTAGTAAGATCAAATTAGACTCGTTCCTTAACTGTAAACACTTTCTTGATTCTCATTGAGTGAATACGAGTTGTTCCCCAATCCTTCACAATTGGAATCATTGTTTTTGGATGTTATAAAGGACTCTGTATACTGAGACTTGTCATACGGATTGATTCAAGTGGACTTGTTAGGAAATGGTGTTTGAAGATGATAGTGGAATGTAGTAGAAGAGTTGGGGAGGAGAGGATCGATTTCAAGATTGATTTGTGTTGTTTCTTGTTTTTTTATAGTCTTAAGTTATGGTGTACATAAAAATGGTACATTTGTGGTTGTTTAGTGTGACTTCATGATCAATTTGCTTCAATATAACTAAATAAATTTTGGAGTGTGCTTAGAAGCCATGAGAATCTCAACCAAGTAGGTTTGGAGGTGTTAACAAAAGCAAAAACTATTCAGGCAAGAACTATTGATGTTTAGCGTTTTCGTATTTGTTGTTCATTTTCCATGTATTTTGTTAAGCCTTCTCGAATAACTGGATGCATATACGTAGTTACTAAATTGATTGTGAAATATAAGAATGTATAACCTTTTTTCGTTTTAGTTAACTTCTAATTCATTTATCACACATTGAGTTTCATTAGTAAGATCGAATTAGATTCGTTCCGTAACTGTAAAAATTTTCTTGATTTTCATTGAGTGAATACGAGTTATTCCCCAATCCCTTACAACTAGAATCATTGTTTTTGGATGTTATAAAGGACTCTGTATACTAAGACTTGTCATTTTGATTGATTCAAGTGGACTTGTTGGCAATGGTGTTGAAGACGATAGTGGAGGGTAATAGAAGAGTTGGGGAGGAGGATCAATTTTAATGTTGATTTGTGTTGTTTCTTGTTTGATTATAGTCTTGGGTAAGGTGTACATTTGTGCTTGTTTAGTGTGATTTCAATGATCAATTGGTTGAATATAACTAAATAAATTTAGGAGTGCGCTTCGAAGCCATGAGAATCCAACCAAGTAGGTTTTGAGGTTGTTAATCAAAGCAAAAACTATTCAGGAAGAAATATTGACGTTTAGAGTTTTCGTATTTGTAGTTCATTTTCCATTTATTTTGCTAAGCCTTCTCGAATAACTGGATACATAAATTCGTAGTAACAAACTGATTGTGAAATATAGAATGTATAACCTTTTTTCATTTTAGTTAACTTCTAATTCATTTATCACACATTGAGTTTCATTAGTAAAATCTAATTAGATTCGTTCCTAACTGTAAACAGTTTCTTGATTCGTATTGAGTGAATACGAGTTGTTTCTTAATCCTTTACAACTGGAATCATTGTTATTGGATGTTATAAAGGACTCTGTACATTGAGACTTGTCATTTGGGTTGATTTTAGTGGTCTTGTTGGGTAATGGTGTTTGAAGACTAGTGGAGTGTAATAGCAGAGTTTGGGGAGGAGATGATCGATTTCAAGGTTGATTGTGTTGTTTCTTGTTTGATTATATTCGTAGGTTAAGGTGTAAATAAAAATGGTACATTTGTGCTTGTTAGTGTGATTTCAATGATCAATTTGCTTCAATATAACTAAATAAATTTAGGAGTGCGCTTTGAAGCCATGAGAATCTCAACCACGTAGGTTTGGAGGTTGTTAACAAAAGCAAAAACTATTCAGGCAAGAAATATTGACATTTTGCGTTTTCGTATTTGTAGTTCATTTTCATTATTTTGTTAAGCCTTCTCGAATAACTGGATGCATAAATACATAGTTACAAAATTGATTGTAAAATATAAGAATGTATAACCTTTTTACATTTTAGATAACTTCTAATTCATTTATCACACATTGAGTTTCATTAGTAAAATCGAATTAGATTCATTCCGTAACTGTAAACAGTTTCTTGATTCGTATTGAGTGAATACGAGTTGTTTCTTAATCCTTTACAACTGGAATAATTGTTTTTAGATGTTATAAACGACTCTGTATACTGAGACTTGTCATTTGGATTGATTCTAGTGGACTTGTTGGCAATGGTGTTTGAAGAAGATAGTGGAGTGTAATAGAAGAGTTTGGGGAGGAGAGGATCGATTTCAAGGTTGATTTGTGTTGTTTCTTGTTTGATTATAGTCTTGGGTTAAGGTGTACATGATTCTCTATGAGTGAATACGAGTTTTTCCTTAATCCTTTACAACTGGAATCATTATTATTGGATGTTATAAAGGACTCTGTATACTGAGACTTGTCATTTGGATTTATTCAAGTGGACTTGTTGGGCAATGGTGTTTGAAGACGATAGTGGAGTGTAATAGAAGAGTTTGGGGAGGAGAGGATCGATTTCAAGATTGATTTGTGTTGCTTCTTGTTTTTATAGTCTTGGGTTAAGTGTACATAAAAATGGTACATTTGTGCTTGTTTAGTGTGATTTCAGTGATCAATTTGGGTGAGTATAACTAAATAAATTTAGGAGTGTGCTTAGAAGCCATGAGAATCTCAACAAAGTAGGTTTGGAGGTTGTTAACAAAAGCAAAAACTATTCAGGTAAGAACTATTGATGTATAGTGTTTTCGTATTTGTGGTTCATTTTCCATGTATTTTGTTAAGCCTTCTCGAATACTGGAGGCATATATACGTAGTTACTAAATTGATTGTGAAATATAAGAATGTATAACCTTTTTTTCGCTTTAGTTAACTTCTAATTCATTATCACACATTGAGTTTCATTAGTAAGATCAAATTCTCGTTCCTTAACTGTAAACACTTTCTTGATTCTCATTGAGTGAATACGAGTTGTTCCCCAATCCTTCACAATTGGAATCATTGTTTTTGGATGTTATAAAGGACTCTGTATACTGAGACTTGTCATACGGATTGATTCAAGTGGACTTGTTAGGAATGGTGTTTGAAGATGATAGTGGAATGTAGTAGAAGAGTTTGGGGAGGAGAGGATCGATTTCAAGATTGATTTGTTTGTTTCTTGTTTTTTTATAGTCTTAGGTTATGGTGTACATAAAAATGGTACATTTGTGGTTGTTTAGTGTGACTTCAGTGATCAATTTGCTTCAATATAACTAAATAAATTTTGGAGTGTGCTTAGAAGCCATGAGAATCTCAACCAGTAGGTTTGGAGGTTGTTAACAAAAGCAAAAACTATTCAGGCAAGAACTATTGATGTTTAGCGTTTTCGTATTTGTTGTTCATTTTCCATGTATTTTGTTAAGCCTTCTCGAATAACTGGATGCATATATACGTAGTTACTAAATTGATTGTGAAATATAAGAATGTATAACCTTTTTTTCGTTTTAGTTAACTTCTAATTCATTTATCACACATTGAGTTTCATTAGTAAGATCGAATTAGATTCGTTCCGTAACTGTAAAAATTTTCTTGATTTTCATTGAGTGAATACGAGTTATTCCCCAATCCCTTACAACTAGAATCATTGTTTTTGGATGTTATAAAGGACTCTGTATACTAAGACTTGTCATTTGATGATTCAAGTGGACTTGTTGGGCAATGGTGTTTGAAGACGATAGTGGAGGGTAATAGAAGAGTTTGGGGAGGAGAGGATCAATTTTAATGTTGATTTGTGTTGTTTCTTGTTTGATTATATTCTTGGGTTAAGGTGTACATTTGTGCTTGTTTAGTGTGATTTCAATGATCAATTGGTTGAATATAACTAAATAAATTTAGGAGTGCGCTTCGAAGCCATGAGAATCCCAACCAAGTAGGTTTGGAGGTTGTTAATAAAAGCAAAAACTATTCAGGGAAGAAATATTGACGTTTAGAGTTTTCGTATTTGTAGTTCATTTTCCATTTATTTTGCTAAGCCTTCTCGAATAACTGGATACATAAATTCGTAGTAACAAAACTGATTGTGAAATATAAGAATATAACCTTTTTTCATTTTAGTTAACTTCTAATTCATTTATCACACATTGAGTTTCATTAGTAAAATCTAATTAGATTCGTTCCTTAACTGTAAACAGTTTCTTGATTCGTATTGAGTGAATACGAGTTGTTTCTTAATCCTTTACAACTGGAATCATTGTTATTGGATGTTATAAAGGACTCTGTACATTGAGACTTGTCATTTGGGTTGATTTTAGTGGTCTTGTTGGGTAATGGTGTTTGAAGACGATAGTGGAGTGTAATAGCAGAGTTTGGGGAGGAGATGATCGATTTCAAGGTTGATTTGTGTTGTTTCTTGTTTGATTATATTCTTAGGTTAAGGTGTAATAAAAATGGTACTTGTGCTTGTTTAGTGTGATTTCAATGATCATTTGCTTCAATATAACTAAATAATTTAGGAGTGCGCTTCGAAGCCATGAGAATCCCAACCAAGTAGGTTGGAGGTTGTTAATCAAAGCAAAAACTATTCAGGGAAGAAATATTGACGTTTAGAGTTTTCGTATTTGTAGTTCATTTTCCATTTATTTTGCTAAGCCTTCTCGAATAACTGGATACATAAATTCGTAGTAACAAAACTGATTGTGAAATATAAGATGTATAACCTTTTTTCATTTTAGTTAACTTCTAATTCATTTATCACACATTGAGTTTCATTAGTAAAATCTAATTAGATTCGTTCCTTAACTGTAAACAGTTTCTTGATTCGTATTGAGTGAATACGAGTTGTTTCTTAATCCTTTACAACTGGAATCATTGTTATTGGATGTTATAAAGGACTCTGTACATTGAGACTTGTCATTTGGGTTGATTTTAGTGGTCTTGTTGGGTAATGGTGTTTGAAGACGATAGTGGAGTGTAATAGCAGAGTTTGGGGAGGAGATGATCGATTTCAAGGTTGATTTGTGTTGTTTCTTGTTTGATTATATTCTTAGGTTAAGGTGTAAATAAAAATGGTACATTTGTGCTTGTTTAGTGTGATTTCAATGATCAATTTGCTTCAATATAACTAAATAAATTTAGGAGTGCGCTTTGAAGCCATGAGAATCTCAACCACGTAGGTTTGGAGGTTGTTAACAAAAGCAAAAACTATTCAGGCAAGAAATATTGACATTTTGCGTTTTCGTATTTGTAGTTCATTTTCTTTATTTTGTTAAGCCTTCTCGAATAACTGGATGCATAAATATAGTTACAAAATTGATTGTAAAATATAAGAATGTATAACCTTTTTACATTTTAGATAACTTCTAATTCATTTATCACACATTGAGTTTCATTAGTAAAATCGAATTAGATTCATTCCGTAACTGTAAACAGTTTCTTGATTCGTATTGAGTGAATACGAGTTGTTTCTTAATCCTTTACAACTGGAATAATTGTTTTTAGATGTTATAACGACTCTGTATACTGAGACTTGTCATTTGGATTGATTCTAGTGGACTTGTTGGGCAATGGTGTTTGAAGAAGATAGTGGAGTGTAATAGAAGAGTTTGGGGAGGAGAGGATCGATTTCAAGGTTGATTTGTGTTGTTCTTGTTTGATTATAGTCTTGGGTTAAGGTGTACATGATTCTCTATGAGTGAATACGAGTTTTTCCTTAATCCTTTACAACTGGAATCATTATTATTGGATGTTATAAAGGACTCTGTATACTGAGACTTGTCATTTGGATTTATTCAAGTGGACTTGTTGGGCAATGGTGTTTGAAGACGATAGTGGAGTGTAATAGAAGAGTTTGGGGAGGAGAGGATCGATTTCAAGATTGATTTGTGTGTGCTTCTTGTTTTATTATAGTCTTGGGGTAAGGGTACATAAAAATGGTACATTTGTGCTTGTTTAGTGTGATTTCAGTGATCAATTTGGGTGAGTATAACTAAATAAATTTAGGAGTGTGCTTAGAAGCCATGAGAATCTCAACAAAGTAGGTTTGGAGGTTGTTAACAAAAGCAAAAACTATTCAGGTAAGAACTATTGATGTATAGTGTTTTCGTATTTGTGGTTCATTTTCCATGTATTTTGTTAAGCCTTCTCGAATAACTGGAGGCATATATACGTAGTTACTAAATTGATTGTGAAATATAAGAATGTATAACCTTTTTTTCGCTTTAGTTAACTTCTAATTCATTTATCACACATTGAGTTTCATTAGTAAGATCAAATTAGACTCGTTCCTTAACTGTAAACACTTTCTTGATTCTCATTGAGTGAATACGAGTTGTTCCCCAATCCTTCACAATTGGAATCATTGTTTTTGGATGTTATAAAGGACTCTGTATACTGAGACTTGTCATACGGATTGATTCAAGTGGACTTGTTAGGAAATGGTGTTTGAAGATGATAGTGGAATGTAGTAGAAGAGTTTGGGGAGGAGAGGATCGATTTCAAGATTGATTTGTGTTGTTTCTTGTTTTTTTATAGTCTTAGGTTATGGTGTACATAAAAATGGTACATTTGTGGTTGTTTAGTGTGACTTCAGTGATCAATTTGCTTCAATATAACTAAATAAATTTTGGAGTGTGCTTAGAAGCCATGAGAATCTCAACCAAGTAGGTTTGGAGGTTGTTAACAAAAGCAAAAACTATTCAGGCAAGAACTATTGATGTTTAGCGTTTTCGTATTTGTTGTTCATTTTCCATGTATTTTGTTAAGCCTTCTCGAATAACTGGATGCATATATACGTAGTTACTAAATTGATTGTGAAATATAAGAATGTATAACCTTTTTTTCGTTTTAGTTAACTTCTAATTCATTTATCACACATTGAGTTTCATTAGTAAGATCGAATTAGATTCGTTCCGTAACTGTAAAAATTTTCTTGATTTTCATTGAGTGAATACGAGTTATTCCCCAATCCCTTACAACTAGAATCATTGTTTTTGGATGTTATAAAGGACTCTGTATACTAAGACTTGTCATTTTGATTGATTCAAGTGGACTTGTTGGGCAATGGTGTTTGAAGACGATAGTGGAGGGTAATAGAAGAGTTTGGGGAGGAGAGGATCAATTTTAATGTTGATTTGTGTTGTTTCTTGTTGATTATATTCTTGGGTTAAGGTGTACATTTGTGCTTGTTTAGTGTGATTTCAATGATCAATTGGTTGAATATAACTAAATAAATTTAGGAGTGCGCTTCGAAGCCATGAGAATCCCAACCAAGTAGGTTTGGAGGTTGTTAATAAAAGCAAAAACTATTCAGGGAAGAAATATTGACGTTTAGAGTTTTCGTATTTGTAGTTCATTTTCCATTATTTTGCTAAGCCTTCTCGAATAACTGGATACATAAATTCGTAGTAACAAACTGATTGTGAAATATAAGAATGTATAACCTTTTTTCATTTTAGTTAACTTCTAATTCTTATCACACATTGAGTTTCATTAGTAAAATCTAATTAGATTCGTTCCTTAACTGTAAACAGTTTCTTGATTCGTATTGAGTGAATACGAGTTGTTTCTTAATCCTTTACAACTGGAATCATTGTTATTGGATGTTATAAAGGACTCTGTACATTGAGACTTGTCATTTGGGTTGATTTTAGTGGTCTTGTTGGGTAATGGTGTTTGAAGACGATAGTGGAGTGTAATAGCAGAGTTTGGGGAGGAGATGATCGATTTCAAGGTTGATTTGTGTTGTTTCTTGTTTGATTATATTCTTAGGTTAAGGTGTAAATAAAAATGGTACATTTGTGCTTGTTTAGTGTGATTTCAATGATCAATTTGCTTCAATATAACTAAATAAATTTAGGAGTGCGCTTTGAAGCCATGAGAATCTCAACCAAGTAGGTTTGGAGGTTGTTAACAAAAGCAAAAAATTCAGGCAAGAAATATTGACATTTTGCGTTTTCGTATTTGTAGTTCATTTTCATTTATTTTGTTAAGCCTTCTCGAATAACTGGATGCATAAATACATAGTTACAAAATGATTGTAAAATATAAGAATGTATAACCTTTTTTCATTTTAGATAACTTCTAATTCATTTATCACACATTGAGTTTCATTAGTAAAATCGAATTAGATTCATTCCGTAACTGTAAACAGTTTCTTGATTCGTATTGAGTGAATACGAGTTGTTTCTTAATCCTTTACAACTGGAATAATTGTTTTTAGATGTTATAAACGACTCTGTATACTGAGACTTGTCATTTGGATTGATTCTAGTGGACTTGTTGGGCAATGGTGTTTGAAGAAGATAGTGGAGTGTAATAGAAGAGTTTGGGGAGGAGAGGATCGATTTCAAGGTTGATTTGTGTTGTTTCTTGTTTGATTATAGTCTTGGGTTAAGGTGTACATGATTCTCTATGAGTGAATACGAGTTTTTCCTTAATCCTTTACAACTGGAATAATTATTATTGGATGTTATAAGGACTCTGTATACTGAGACTTGTCATTTGGATTTATTCAAGTGGACTTGTTGGGCAATGGTGTTTGAAGATGATAGTGGAGTGTAATAGAAGAGTTTGGGGAGGAGAGGATCGATTTCAAGATTGATTTGTGTTGCTTCTTGTTTTATTATAGTCTTGGGTTAAGGTGTACATAAAAATGGTACATTTGTGCTTGTTTAGTGTGATTTCAGTGATCAATTTGGGTGAGTATAACTAAATAAATTTAGGAGTGTGCTTAGAAGCCATGAGAATCTCAACAAAGTAGGTTTGGAGGTTGTTAACAAAAGCAAAATCTATTCAGGTAAGAACTATTGATGTATAGTGTTTTCGTATTGTGGTTCATTATCCATGTATTTTGTTAGGCCTTCTCGAATAACTGGATGCATATATATACGTTTACTAAATTGATTGTGATGTAGAATGTATAACTTTTTTTTCGTTTTAGTTAACTTCTAATTCATTTATCACACATTCAGTTTCATTAGTAAGATCAATTAGACTCGTTCCTTAACTGTAAACATTTTCTTGATTCTCATTGAGTGAATACGAGTTGTTCCCCAATCCTTCACAATTGGAATCATTGTTTTTGGATGTTATAAAGGACTCTGTATACTGAGACTTGTCATTTGGACTGATTCAAGTGGACTTGTTAGGAAATGGTGTTTGAAGATGACAGTGGAGTGTAGTAGAAGAGTTTGGGGAGGAGAGGATCGATTTCAAGGTTGATTTGTGTTGGTTCCTGTTTTATTATAGTCTTAGGTTATGGTGTACATAAAAATGGTACATTTGTGGTTCTTTAGTGTGACTTCAGTGATCAATTTGCTTCAATATAACTAAATAAATTTTGGAGTGTGCTTAGAAGCCATGACAATCTCAACCAAGTAGGTTTGGAGGTGTTAACAAAAGCAAAAACTATTCTGGCAAGAACCATTGATGTTTAGCGTTTTCGTATTTGTTGTTCATTTTCCATGTATTTTCTTAAGCCTTCTCGAATAACTGGATGCATATATACGTAGTTACTAAATTGATTTTGAAATATAAGAATGTATAACCTTTTTTCCGTTTTAGTTAACTTCTAATTCTCTATCACACATTGAGTTTCATTAGTAACATCAAATTAGACTCTTTCCTTAACTGTAAACAGTTTCTTGATTCTCATTGAGTGAATACGAGTTGTTCCCCAATACTTTACAACTAGAATCATTGTTTTTGGATGTTATAAAGGACTCTGTATACTAAGACTTGTCATTTTGATTGATTCAAGTGGACTTGTTGGGCAATGGTGTTTGAAGACGATAGTGGAGGGTAATAGAAGAGTTTGGGGAGGAGAGGATCGATTTCAAGGTTGATTTGTGTTGCTTCTTGTTTTATTATAGTCTTGGGTTATGGTGTACATAAAAATGGTACATTTGTGCTCGGTTAGTGTGATTTCAGTGATTAATTTGCTTGAATATAACTAAATAAATTTAGGAGTGTGCTTAGAAGCAATGAGAATCTCAACCAAGTAGGTTTGGAGGTTGTTAACAAAAGCAAAAACTATTCCGGCAAGAACTAATGATGTTTAGCGTTTTCGTATTTGTTGTTGTTTTTTTCCATGTATTTTGTTAAGCCTTCTCGAATAACTGGATGCATATATACGTAGTTACTAAATTGATTGTGAAATATAAGAATGTATAACCTTTTTTTCGTTTTAGTTAACATCTAATTCATTTATCACACATTAAGTTTCATTGGTAGGATCAAATTAGACTCGTTCCTTAACTGTAAACAGTTTCTTGATTCGCATTGAGTGAATACGAGTTGTTCCTCAATCCTTCACAATGGGAATAATTATTTTTGGATGTTATAAAGGACTCTGTATACTAAAACTTGTCATTTGGATTGATTCAAGTGGACTTGTTAGGAAATAGTGTTTGAAGATGATAGTGGAGTGTAATAGAAGAGTTTTGGGAGGAGAGGATCGATTTCAAGGTTGATTTGTGTTGTTTCTTGTATGATTATATTCTTAGGTTAAGGTGTAAATAAAAATGGAACATTTGTGCTTGTTTAGTGTGATTTCAATGATCAATTTGCTTCAATAACTAAATAAATTTAGGAGTGCGCTTTGAAGCCATGAGAATCTCAACCATAGTTTGGAGGTTGTTAACAAAAGCAAAAACTATTCAGGCAAGAAATATTGACGTTTTGCGTTTTCGTATTTCTAGTTCATTTTCATTTATTTTGTTAAGCCTTCTCGAATAACTGGATGCATAAATACGTAGTTACAAAATTGATTGTAAAATATAAGAATGTAAACCTTTTTTCATTTTAGATAACTTCTAATTCATTTATCACACATTGAGTTTCATTAGTAAAATCGAATTAGATTCATTCCGTAACTGTAAACAGTTTCTTGATTCGTATTGAGTGAATACGAGTTGTTTCTTAATCCTTTACAACTGGAATAATTGTTTTTAGATGTTATAAACGACTCTGTATACTGAGACTTGTCATTTGGATTGATTCTAGTGGACTTGTTGGGCAATGGTGTTTGAAGAAGATAGTGGAGTGTAATAGAAGAGTTTGGGGAGGAGAGGATCGATTTCAAGGTTGATTTGTTTGTTTCTTGTTTGATTATAGTCTTGGGTTAAGGTGTACATGATTCTCTATGAGTGAATACGAGTTTTTCCTTAATCCTTTACAACTGGAATCATTATTATTGGATGTTATAAAGGACTCTGTATACTGAGACTTGTCATTTGGATTTATTCAAGTGGACTTGTTGGGCAATGGTGTTTGAAGATGATAGTGGAGTGTAATAGAAGAGTTTGGGGAGGAGAGGATCGATTTCAAGATTGATTTGTGTTGCTTCTTGTTTTATTATAGTCTTGGGTTAAGGTGTACATAAAAATGGTACATTTGTGCTTGTTTAGTGTGATTTCAGTGATCAATTTGGGTGAGTATAACTAAATAAATTTAGGAGTGTGCTTAGAAGCCATGAGAATCTCAACAAAGTAGGTTTGGAGGTTGTAACAAAAGCAAAATCTATTCAGGTAAGAACTATTGATGTATAGTGTTTTCGTATTTGTGGTTCATTATCCATGTATTTTGTTAGGCCTTCTCGAATAACTGGATGCATATATACGTAGTTACTAAATTGATTGTGAAATGTAAGAATGTATAACTTTTTTTCGTTTTAGTTAACTTCTAATTCATTTATCACACATTCAGTTTCATTAGTAAGATCAAATTAGACTCGTTCCTTAACTGTAACATTTCTTGATTCTCATTGAGTGAATACGAGTTGTTCCCCAATCCTTCACAATTGGAATCATTGTTTTTGGATGTTATAAAGGACTCTGTATACTGAGACTTGTCATTTGGACTGATTCAAGTGGACTTGTTAGGAAATGGTGTTTGAAGATGATAGTGGAGTGTAGTAGAAGAGTTTGGGGAGGAGAGGATCGATTCAAGGTTGATTTGTGTTGGTTCCTGTTTTATTATAGTCTTAGGTTATGGTCTACATAAAAATGGTACATTTGTGGTTCTTTAGTGTGACTTCAGTGATCAATTTGCTTCAATATAACTAAATAAATTTTGGAGTGTGCTTAGAAGCCATGACAATCTCAACCAAGTAGGTTTGGAGGTTGTTAACAAAAGCAAAAACTATTCTGGCAAGAACATTGATGTTTAGCGTTTTCGTATTTGTTGTTCATTTTCCATGTATTTTCTTAAGCCTTCTCGAATAACTGGATGCATATATACGTAGTGACTAAATTGATTTTGAAATATAAGAATGTATAACCTTTTTTCCGTTTTAGTTAACTTCTAATTCTCTTATCACACATTGAGTTTCATTAGTAACATCAATTAGACTCTTTCCTTAACTGTAAACAGTTTCTTGATTCTCATTGAGTGAATACGAGTTGTTCCCCATACTTTACAACTAGAATCATTGTTTTTGGATGTTATAAAGGACTCTGTATACTGAGACTTGTTTTTTGGATTTATTCAGTGGACTTGTTAGGAAATGGTGTTTGAAGATGATAGTGGAGTGTAATAGAAGAGTTTGGGGAGGAGAGGTAGAGTAGGATCGATTTCAGGTTGATTTGTGTTGCTTCTTGTTTTATTATAGTCTTGGGTTATGGTGTACATAAAAATGGTACATTTGTGCTCGGTTAGTGTGATTTCAGTGATTAATTTGCTTGAATATAACTAAATAATTTAGGAGTGTGCTTAGAAGCAATGAGAATCTCAACCAAGTAGGTTTGGAGGTTGTTAACAAAAGCAAAAACTATTCAGGCAAGAACTAATGATGTTTAGCGTTTTCGTATTTGTTGTGTTTTTTTTCCATGTATTTTGTTAGCCTTCTCGAATAACTGGATGCATATATACGTAGTTACTAAATTGATTGTGAAATATAAGAATGTATAACCTTTTTTTCGTTTTAGTTAACATCTAATTCATTATCACACATTAGTTTTCATTGGTAGGATCAAATTAGACTCGTTCCTTAACTGTAAACAGTTTCTTGATTCGCATTGAGTGAATACGAGTTGTTCCTCAATCCTTCACAATGGAATAATTATTTTTGGATGTTATAAAGGACTCTGTATACTGACACTTGTCATTTGGATTGATTCAAGTGGACTTGTTAGGAATAGTGTTTGAAGATGATAGTGGAGTGTAATAGAAGAGTTTTGGGAGGAGAGGATCGATTTCAAGGTTGATTTGTGTTGTTCCTGTTTTGATTAGTCTTGGTTAAGGTGTAAATAAAAATGGTACATTTGTGCTCGGTTAGTGTGATTTCAGTGATTAATTTGCTTGAATATAACTAAATAAATTTAGGAGTGTGCTTAGAAGCAATGAGAATCTCAACCAAGTAGGTTTGGAGGTTGTTACAAAAGCAAAAACTATTCAGGCAAGAACTAATGATGTTTAGCATTTTCGTATTTGTTGTTCATTTTCCATGTCTTTTGTTAAGCCTTCTCGAATAACTGGATGCATATATACGTAGTTACTAAATTGATTGTGAATATAAGAATTATAACCTTTTTTTCGTTTTAGTTAACTTCTAATTCATTTATCACACATTGAGTTTCATTGGTAAGATCAAATTAGACTCGTTCCTTAACTGTAAATAGTTTCTTGATTCGCATTGAGTGAATACGAGTTGTTCCTCAATCCTTCACAATGGAATCATTATTTTTGGATGTTATAGGACTCTGTATACTGACACTTGTTGATTTGGATTAATTCAAGTGGACTTGTTAGGAAATAGTGTTTGAAGATGATAGTGGAGTGTAATAGAGAGTTTGGGGAGGAGAGAATCGATTTCAAGGTTGATTTGTGTTTTTCCTTTTTCATTATAGTCTTGGGTTAAGGTGAAATAAAATGGTACATTTGTGCTCGGTTAGTGTGATTTCAATGATTAATTTGCTTGAATATAACTAAATAAATTTAGGAGTGTGGTTAGAAGCAATGAGAATCTCAACCAGTAGGTATGGAGGTTGTTAAAAAAGCAAAAACTATTCAACAAGAACTATTGATGTTTAGCGTTTTCGTATTTGTGGTTCATTATCCATGTATTTTGTTAGGCCTTCTCGAATAACTGGATGCATATTACGTAGTTACTAAATTGATTTTGAAATATAAGAATGTATAACTTTTTATTATTTTAGTTAACTTCTATTTCATTTATGACACATTGAGTTTCATTAGTAAGATCGAATTAGATTCGTTCCGTAACTGTAAAAATTTTCTTGATTTTCATTGAGTGAATACGAGTTATTCCCCAATCCTTTACAACTAGAATCATTGTTTTTGGATGTTATAAAGGACTCTGTATACTAAGACTTGTCTTTTGGATTGATTTAAGTGGACTTGGTGGGCAATGGTGTTTGAAGACGATTGTGGAGTGTAATAGAAGAGTTTGGGGAGGAGAGGATCGATTTCAAGGTTGATTTGTGTTGTCTCTTGTTTGATTATAGTCTTGGGTTAAGGTGTACATAAAAATGGTACATTTGTGCTTGTTTAGTGTGATTTCAGTGATCATTTGGGTGAGTATAACTAATAAATTTAGGAGTGTGCTTAGAAGCCATGAGAATCTCAACAAAGTAGGTTTGGAGGTTGTTAACAAAAGCAAAAACTATTCAGGTAAGAACTATTGATTATAGTGTTTTCGTATTGTGGTTCATTATCCATGTATTTTGTTAGCCTTCTCGAATAACTGGATGCATATATACGTAGTTACTAAATTGACTGTGAAGAATGTATAACCTTTTTTTCGTTTTAGGTAACTTCAAATTCATTTATCACACATTGAGTTTCATTAGTAAGATCAAATTAGACTCGTTCCTTAACTGTAAACAGTTTCTTGATTCTCATTGAGTGAATACGAGTTGTTCCCCAATCCTTTACAACTAGAATCATTGTTTTTGGATGTTATAAGGACTCTGTATACTGACACTTGTGATTTGGATTAATTCAAGTGGACTTGTTAGGAAATAGTGTTTGAAGATGATAGTGGAGTGTAATAGAAGAGTTTTGGGAGAGAGGATCGATTTCAAGGTTGATTTGTGTTGCTTCTTGTTTTATTATAGTCTTGGGTTATGGTGTACATAAAAATGGTACATTTGTGCTCGGTTAGTGTGATTTCAGTGATTAATTTGCTTGAATATAACTAAATAAATTAAGGAGTGTGCTTAGAAGCAATGAGAATCTCAACCAAGTAGGTTTGGAAGTTGTTAACAATAGCAAAAACTATTCAGGCAAGAACTAATCATGTTTAGCGTTTTCGTATTTGTTGTTGTTCATTTTCCATGTATTTTTTTAAGCCTTCTCGAATAACTGGATGCATATATACGTATTACTAAATTGATTGTGAAATATAAGAATGTATAACCTTTTTTTGTTTTAGTTAACTTCTAATTCATTTATCACACATTGAGTTTCATTGGTAAGATCAAATTAGACTCGTTCCTTAACTGTAAATAGTTTTTTGGTTCGCATTGAGTGATACGAGTTGTTCCTCAATCCTTCACAATTGGAATCATTATTTTTGGATGTTATAAAGGACTCTGTATACTGACACTTGTGATTTGGATTAATTCAAGTGGACTTGTTAGGAATAGTGTTTGAAGATGATAGTGGAGTGTAATAGAAGAGTTTTGGGGAGGAGAGAATCGATTTCAAAGTTGATTTGTGTTGTTCTTTTTTCATTATAGTCTTGGGTTAAGGTGTAATAAAAATGGTACATTTGTGCTCGGTTAGTGTGATTTCAACGATTAATTGCTTGAATATAACTAATAAATTTAGGAGTGTGGTTAGAAGCAATGAGAATCTCAACCATAGGTATGGAGGTTGTTACAAAAGCAAAAACTATTCAGGCAAGAACTATTGATGTTAGCGTTTTCGTATTTGTGGTTCATTATCCATGTATTTTGTTAGGCCTTCTCGAATAACTGGATGCATATATACGTAGTTACTAAATTGATTGTGAACTATAAGAATGTATAACCTTTTTATTATTTTAGTTAACTTCTATTTCATTTATCACACATTGAGTTTCATTAGTAAGATCGAATTAGATTCGTTCCGTAACTGTAAAAATTTTCTTGATTTTCATTGAGTGAATACGAGTTATTCCCCAATCCTTTACAACTAGAATCATTGTTTTTGGATGTTATAAAGGACTCTGTATACTAAGACTTGTCTTTTGGATTGATTTAAGTGGACTTGGTGGCAATGGTGTTTGAAGACGATTGTGGAGGTAATAGAAGAGTTTTGGGAGGAGAGTATTGATTTCAAGGTTGATTTGTGTTGTTTCTTGTTTGATTCTAGTCTTGGTTAAGATTTACATAAAAATAGTACATTTGTGCTTGTTTAGTGTGATTCAATGATCAATTTGCTTGAATATAACTAAATAAATTTAGGAGTGTGCTTAGAAGCCATGAGAATCTCAACCAAGTAGGTTTGGAGGTTGTTAACAAAAGCAAAAACTATTCAGGCAAGAACTATTGATGTTTAGCATTTTTGTATTTGTTGTTCATTTTCCATGTATTTTGTTAGCCTTCTCGAATAACTGGATGCATAATACGTAGTTACTAAATTACCTGTGAATATAAGAATGTATAACCTTTTTTTCGTTTTAGGTAACTTCTAATTCATTTATCACACATTGAGTTTCATTAGTAAGATCAAATTAGACTCGTTCCTTAACTGTAAATAGTTTCTTGATTCTCATTTAGTGAATACGAGTTGTTCCCCAATCCTTTACAACTAGAATCATTGTTTTTGGATGTTATAAAGGACTCTGTATACTGAGACTTGGTTTTTGGATTTATTCAAGTGGACTTTTAGGAAATGGTGTTTGAAGATGATAGTGGAGTGTAATAGAAGAGTTTGGGGAGGAGAGGATCGATTTCAAGGTTGATTTGTGTTACTTCTTGTTTTATTATAGTCTTGGGTTATGGTGTACATAAAAATGGTACATTTGTGCTCGTTAGTGTGATTTCAGTGATTAATTTGCTTGAATATAACTAAATAAATTTAGAAGTGTGCTTAGAAGCAATGAGAATCTCAACCAAGTAGGTTTGGAGGTTGTTAACAAAAGCAAAAACTATTCAGGCAAGAACTAATGATGTTTAGCGTTTTCGTATTTGTTGTTGTTCATTTTCCATGTATTTTGTTAAGCCTTCTCGAATAACTGGATGCATATATACGTAGTTACTAAATTGATTGTGAAATATAAGAATGTATACCTTTTTTCGTTTTAGTTAACTTCTAATTCATTTATCACACATTAGTTTCATTGTAGGATCAAATAGACTCGTTCCTTAACTGTAAACAGTTTCTTCTTGATTCGCATTGAGTGAATACGAGTTGTTCCTCAATCCTTCAATTGGAATCATTATTTTTGGATTTTATAAGGACTCTGTATACTGACACTTGTCATTTGGATTGATTCAAGTGGACTTGTTAGGAATAGTGTTTGAAGATGATAGTGGAGTGTAATAGAAGAGTTTTGGAGGAGAGATCGATTTCAAGGTTGATTTGTGTTGTTCCTTTTTTGATTATAGTCTTGGGTTAAGGTGTAAATACAAATGGTACGTTGTGCTCGGTTATTGTGATTTCAGTGATTAATTTGCTTGAATATAACTAAATAAATTGGAGTGTGCTTAGAAGCATGAGAATCTCAACCAAGTAGTTTGGAGGTTGTTAACAAAAGCAAAAACTATTCAGGCAAGAAGTAATGATGTTTATCGATTTCGTATTGTTGTTGTTCATTTTCCATGTCTTTTGTTAAGCCTTCTCGAATAACTGGATGCATATATACGTAGTTGTTAGGACCTGGTATTCGACGAAAATACCTAGAGATCACGTGTATACCGGATCAATATGCGGAATCCTATTTGATTGCGATCCATCAGTGCACACGAAGAATCAATCATATTGAAACTAACGTTAGAAATCGATAAGGAATCGATCTAATGTTTTCTATGAACTTGGAGAACGATTGGAAGGTTTCTGGACGGCGACCTGGTATTCGACGAAAATACCTAGAGATCACATGTATACCGGATCAAATAGTGCGGAATCCTATTTGATTGGCGATCCAATCAGTGAGAACACGAAGAATCAATCAAGTTGAAACTAACGTTAGAAATCGATAAGGAATCGATTAATGTGTTCTATGAACTTGGAGAACGATTTGGAAGGTTTCTGGACGGCTAGGGTTCGTATGGAATTGAACTTGAACGACCTTTCTGTTTTTCACGAATTGAGTTGTATTTATAGGTTGGCACTCTTCAATCGTGCGACTGAACTGTTAGTTTGGTTCAGTCGTGCGATTGAACCATGCTTGGTTCATTCGTGCGACTGAGTGTTCAGTCGTGCGATTGAGCCAATCTTATGTTACAGTCGTACGACTGATCCAGTCTCCTGGTTCAGTCGTGCGACTGAGTCAATCGTATGAGGTTCTTCATGCTTATCGTACGACTGATCCAGTCTCCTGGTTCAGTCGTGCGACTGAGTCAATCGTATGAACTTCATTAGTTAAATAATATAATATTATATGTAATTATTCAAGTAATCATACACTCAATCAATTCATTTACGACTCATTAATAAACTATTAAACGTTATAACCAACAGACTATCCACATCAGTTCATTAATCATACCAAACAAGATCTATTACATCACATATCACGATCTAGGGACATACATGTATCAACAGTTACTCTTTCTTGAGGGCAGCCTCAAACCAGCCTGACATTTTTCTCGTGTCAGCATACAACAGCTTCAACTTGGCCAGCTGGTTGAGCTCAAATCCAGGTAGAGTGTTTAGATCATGTGGAAATCTAAAGTACTCTATGCCCTTTTCCCTCTTAACGGCATAAACGTTAAGATCATCAAAATATGCCCATGCTATAATCCTGCCTGACACCGTAAGATGTTTCTTGACGCTGTAGAACTTGGTGTAGGCATCCCTCTTCGGTGCATCACGTTGGGCTCTGACTTCCTTAAAACATTCAGCCCATTCAGCCTTTCGAATGTATACATCTTCGTTTGAGGCTTGGGCTGTTCCTTCGTTCTTTCCTGCTTCCTGTTCCATCTTGTCCAGTACCTCAAACATATCACTGACTAGGGACTCACCCAGATTGGGGACCACATTACCTGCGTTGTCAGCGTATTGAGGGTACTCTTCAGCAGTAATATCTTCAACCTCAACTTCATCAACGTCGTGTAGTTCGTCGTCACTGGTTGTATCAACTGTTGGAGCATCCTTGACAATATCATCAGGATTGAGTCTGAACATTTCTGCCAGTTGCTCGTTAGATAGGTCGTGAATTATTTCACCTTCTTCAGGAGTATAACTCACTGACCTTCTGATAATCCCTTGCAGATCAAGAATCATAGTGAGTTGAGACTTGACCTGTTGAAGGGGAGCAATATCAAACTCATCTCTGTGGTACTTTGGATCTGTTTGATTTACACATTTCACATTCAAATCATTAGTAATATATCAAACAAAATGCATTAATTTAATATAAACATTCAGTACATCGTTTTCAAAACAGAATACAAAAGTAATTAAATACATAAACATCCACTAGTTACTTTTATCCTGTATGCTAGTCTCTTCGTGTGAAGGTGCAGAAGTAGAAGCTGACTGATCCTGTCGGTTCTTTGTTCTCTACTCTTGACCGGGAGCTGAGACAGAGTCAGCTGCTTCTCCTTCTTCAGTCTCTTCATCAGCACGCCACTCTTCTGTTTTCTCTTCATCAGAATCACTGTCATCATCATCATCATCATCATCACTCTCTCTTTATCCATCCTTTATCTTTAGAGGTTCCTCCTTTGATCCTTTTAACTTTAACAAAATGGACCTCTTTGCCTTTTCCAACTCTTCTATCTGCTTACCTGATGTGACGCTTTGTGCTCGGAGTTGGTCCAACTCAGTGTTCTGAGCAGCCAATTTCTGGGCCTGCTCCTTAATAGCTCGATCCTGCTCTGCGATTTTCTACGATTGTGCAGCAGTCAGGTCGGTGAGCTGGCGGATCTGAGAGGTCTTTTCCTCATCAGCCGCCAGCAGTCGTAACACCATTCTGTTTAAGGCTGCCAGCTGTTCCTCTACCCCGATTGGAGGTAGGGGAGATCTAGAGGTGTGTGAGGGGTAGGCTGAGGGCTCGGTTTGGTGGCTAGTGGTGGTGGTGGAGGTGGTGAATATCGGGTAAGGTCTGGATGATGGTGGTGGTGAGTGTGGGGTGAATGTAGTAGTGGTAGCAGGGGTCTGGCTTGTGGTGATCGGTATGGTGGTGGTTGTGGTTGCTGTGGGGAGAGGTATGGTGGTGGAAGGTGTGTCTGCAGAGGTGGTGGTGGTGGAAGGTATGGGGGATGTAGTGGTGATGAAGGTTACCTTACGTTTTTTTTCTTTTTCTGGCCATGGGGTTGAGCCATCCGCTTTCTCCTCGTTCCCCTCAAGGTGGATGCTCCCCCTTCAATCCCGCCTGAGGACTCCGGAGCATATGATGGATCAGTCTCTGTATCTTCGGATCCTCTCAGTTGTTCACCGACAACCCTCAACCCGTGTTCTGTGGGAACCACTTTCCTTCCCACAGTTCGGGTCAATGGCTCCTCATCAGATTCATCTTCATCTTCCTCGGTAAGCACAAAATCTTGATGGAATCCTGCTGACTCAGTTACCTCAGCAGGTGAGCCGGACACCGAGGGAACAGAGTCAGACACGATGCCTCGGGATGGAACAGCCTCATCCTCAATGTCATCCTCCTCAGAGTCATCAGTAGGGAGGACAATCGGCTCCACATCGGAGTCACTGTCCTCGTGACGCCATTGGCGTCTCCCCGGTGCCACATAGCTTTCATCTGCTAAGTGGCCAATCATTCTCTTCACTTGGGGTTTAATCTGCTTTCCCCTGTAAACTCTCATTCTGCCCAGAGTAGTATCATCCATTATTTCCAGAGCCACTGCGTCATGACTCTCTTTGGGCAACTGTGGCAGCTTCTCGTTGAAGATAAGCTGTAAGAATCTGGGGTACATACAGAACCCCTCTTTTCCCTTTACCTCCAAATTCTCCACCAAATAGGAGAATATCATGCTGGAAAAACTAAAGGGGTGGTTCAGAACCACTGCCACGTAGGCATTTTGAATCTGGTCTGAGAGGTCGTCAAACCCACCCCTCCTTGAAGCTACACACTTTAGAATCACGTGAGCTAAGTACTTGTACTGGGGGCTCAGGTTGCTCTTGTTGAGCACACCTGAGTTGATATCCCCAGTGTACTTTAGCCTTAGGAAGCATCCTCTTACAGTCATGGATGTAGTTTTGTAGGATGATCAGCATCCTCCCCGAACTCCAGGACCCTCTGAATATCGGCGGCAGAGATCTCAATACCATGGCCCAGTATGGAGCTCCTGATACAGTAAGGCTCACGAGAGCGGTCCAGCGAGGCATTTTCCCAGAATGCCTGATGGAGTGATCTGTAAGGCGTGCAAGGAGTGGAGATCTCCTTATAGATCCGGGACCGTCTCAGAAATGCAATTATTTCGGTAAACTCAGCCCCGTTCCTGGTGGTGTGATCCAAGTGGGCACAGATGTTGTGCTTGGGATTTATGGTCCACTTTTCTGCCATTTATCTGTAACACACAAGACATAGAACTATTAATACATAAGACATGAAAACTTCTGTTCTAAGTGTAAAGTTGAAAGTCATTTTGGTTCATTCGTGTGAATGAATCATGCGACTGAAGTCAGTCGCCTGTTTGAGACATGCGACTGAGTTCAATCGGGTGTTTGAGACATGCCATTGAGTTCAATCGGCTGATTGAGCCATGCGATTGAGTTCAATCGGCTGATTGATGCATGCGATTGAGTTCAATCTCCTTGTTAGTGCAGCTTACTTTTATTTTACACAAAATGCACCAACAACATCAGCCATTAGCTTTATTGCATTTGTCTTTCATTTTTTCTTGCTTTGCTCTAATTTTGGTCATTCGCACACTTTTGTGGCGTTTAAATGCTCATTGCCCCTTATTGGAATATATTTGATTGTGTTAACCAGTGATAAGATGGAAGTCCACAGTCAGTTGAACAGCTTAGTTTGATCTTGAGATCACCAATCAGGTCTAATTGTCTATTGTGTTGAATCTACCAACATATCATTTGTGGTCTAGCAGCCTCTAAGTCTACTTTCTCTGTGTCACCTTAGGAGTTGCCAGTTTTCTATCATTTTCCCGTTTTATATTGCTTAGACTACGCAGACTTATACTTTGAACTTTTACATCTTTTCAAACCTTAAATTTTAAATCTCTCTCGATTTGTTCCTGTGTACTATCATATTCCAAGGTATTGAATTAGTATCACAGACACAATCTACCTTATTTCAGCTAGTTACCCCTTCTCCCTCATTTTTTTTATTTTTTATTTTTTATTTCTTATTTTTTATTTTTTATTTTTTTTATTTTTTTTTTATTTTATTTATTTATTTTTTTTAATGTTAACTTGCTGACATATTGTTTCTCCCCCTAAAATACTAAAATCATGTCGGATTTAATTTTTTTTGGATTTTAATAAACAGCAAGATAACATGAAGTTAAATGTAACAGAAAAAACAGATAACATAAGATAAAATAAACTTTAACGAAACTACATCGGACTACACATTATTCTCATCAGGAATTACCTCACTTTTTTTTTAACGCCGTTGACCTCTAGCAAGTAATGAAAACGTGGTTTATCAAAGGCTTTTGTATAGAGGTCAGCACGTTGAAAATCAGTATTATTTTAACCACATCTATTAAGTTCTTTTCAAAACAGTCTCTTATGAAGTGGTATTTAATACCGATGTGTTTGGTCTTAGGATGTTGAACCGGGTTTTTGGTTACTGCAATTGCAGCAGAGTTATCAACAAAAATAGGAGTAGACGAGAATTTCAAACCGTAATCCCGCATTTGCTATTGAATCCAAATGATTTGGGAACAGCAACTTGCAGCAGCAACATATTCGGCTTCACAGGTTGACAATGCAACCGATGTCTGCTTCTTACACTGCCATGTAACTAATCTTCTCCCAAAGAATTGACACCCTGCTGATGTAGACTTGTAGTTCATTTTGCAGCCTCCATAGTCCGAGTCACTATACGCTGTGAGCTCAAAATCATCATCATGAGGATACCACAACCCCAGGGTGGGTGTACCCTTTAGATAGCGAAAGATCCTTTTGACCCCGATTAGATGATTTACCTTAGGTTTAGCCTGATATCTGGAACATAAACATGTAGCATACATGATATCAGGTCTTGAGGCAGTGAGATACATGAGGGATCCAGTCATTCCTCGGTACATAGTGGCATCTACAAGATCTCCACTCTCATCAGGTGCTATATCATGATTCGTAGCAAGTGGAGTCCCAGCAGCAGAAGCATTCTCCCTGTCAAAGCGACTGAGAATGTCTCCTACATACTTGGTCTGATGTAGAAAGATCCCATTAGGTGTTTGATCCACGTGTAACCCGAGAAAGAACTTCATCTCCCCCATTGCACTCATCTCAAACTCTTTCTTCATCACTGCTTCAAACTCTTTGCATAACTCTTCGTTCTTTGACCCGAAGATTATGTCATCAACATAGATTTGTACAAGCAGTAGGTCACCATCCTTTTCTTTAATAAACAGTGTACAGTCAATGACTCCCCTGCGAAAGCCATGTTTCACAAGATGAGTCGAGAGTTTCTCGTACCAAGCTCGAGGAGCTTGATGAAGCCCATATAAAGCTTTGTCGAGCTTGTAAACTCTATCCCGATGATAAGGGTCTTCAAATCCCTCGGGTTGACTGACATAGACTGTTTCCCTTATTTCACCATGAAGGAATGCACTCTTCATATCTAATTAGTAGACTTTAATCTTCATGTACGAGGCATAGGCGAGGAAGATACGAAAAGCTTCCATCCTTGCCACGGGTGCAAACACTTCGTTATAATCAATACCCTCGACTTGGCGAAAACCTTGAACCACCAGTCGAGCTTTGTTCCTTATGATGACTCCTTGGTCATCCTTCTACATTTTAGTACCCATTTGGTGCCAATGACTTTAGCACCTTTAGGTCTATCTACCAGTGTCCATACACCTAACTTCTTAAACTGCAGAAGTTCTTCTTGCATGGCACTCACCCATGCCTCATCGTTTAGTGCTTCGCTGACATATTTTGGCTCAACCTGTGAGACAAAACATCGATAAGCACCGTCATGAATGTAACCCTTCTCCATAACTGAGGCGTAATCAGCTGAGTATAGCTGATTTCGGGTTTGTACTCCTGATCGGACATCTCCAATAACATTGTCAAGGGGATGATAGACGTTTAGTCGTGATCCTGGAGTAGTCGGCACAGTCACCTCCGAACCAAGATTGTGCACATTTTGGTCTGCATCTGAGGAGTTGGAGTTTGAGGTTCCGAAGTCGAGGGTGCATCACTTGTGGGTGCTTGTGGACTTTCAGGACCTGGAACCTGTTCCTCCTGACCGTTCTGGTCATCTACTTCAGTTTCATCTTCAGAGGAGGAGTCACTTTCATCGACTACCCTTTCTGGCTGAGTAGATGACTCGTCCTGTGTGCTGGATGGAGTGTTTAGTATATCATACATCATCCTAGTAGCTAACTCATCATCCGAGGGAGAGAGAGAGATGTTGAAGGATTTGAAGAATCCATCATAATCGAAGAAGTATGCAGGTCCTTTGCCTGTAGGGGGTGTGGTATATCTCTGAACGTCGACATTACACCACACTTCTACAAGACCCGTAGAGTTATTGTAAACTCGCTTGTTCGGTATGTTGTATCCTAGAAAAATTCCTTCAACTGCCTTCTCAATGAATTTTCCTTCTTGTGTCTTCTTCCGAAGTGTACACGGTGCGCCAAAAGGTTCAAGATACTCCAAATTCGGTTTGCGTCTTTGAAGTAGCTCATAACATGTCTTTTCGTGGTGCTTGACTATTAGGACTCTGTTCAGTGTATAGCAAGCATTTGCCACTGCCTCGTTCCAGAATTGGATAGGCAGTTTCGAGTCTGCCAGCATAGTCCGGGCTGTTTCTATCAAGCTCCTGTTCTTTCTCTCAGCAACTCCATTCATCTGAGGTGTGTAGGCAGAGGTGAATTGATGCACAATTCCCTTTTCCTTGCAGTATGCCTCCATCCCTTGATTCTTGAATTCTGTCCCGTTGTCTGAGCTTATTTGTCGAACTTTGAGCTTGTAGAGTGATTCCAGTGTGGTTACTAATTCTTTGAATGTCTCCAAAGTTTCTGATTTTGATTTCAGAAACATTACCCAAGTGAACCTTGAGTAGTCATCAGTGACCACATAACAGTACGCGTCGCCTGCGATGCTCCTTGTACTAACTGGACCGAACAGATCCATGTGAAGAAGCTCAAGAGGAAGTTCTATTGAATGAACTTTCTTTTCCTTATGAGACTTCTTTGTCTGTTTGCCCTTCTTGCAAGCTACACAAAAGTCAGGAAGTTGGAAGTTCTTGACATTCACTCCTCTAACTAAATCCTTCTGAATCAAATGATTCATCTTCTTTTGACTAATGTGTCCCATTCTCCGATGCCAGGAGATGGAATCCTTCTCAGTAGCTTTAGATAAGAAACACTGAACCTCATGATCCGTTGTGGCAGCTGTTGACAGATCCAAGACATAAAGGTCTTTATATCTTGAAGCAGTCATCAGAACTTGGTCTTCTGGGATCATATATTCTTTCTTCAGCACGTAACACTTCTGATTATCGAAGACGACTTTAAATCCTTTATCACAGATTTGGGACACAGAAAGTAAGTTGTTGTGAAGTTGTTGAACGTAGTTCACTTTATCAAACTTAACTTTCTGATTTCCCACTTCTCCCTGAGCTGTGATATATCCTCCTTTGTTTCCTGCAAAGGAAACATGCCCTCCTTTTATTTGTTTGACGTTAGATAAAAGGGTGCTATTTCCTATCATGTGCTTGGATGCTCCGCTGTCTATAATCCACGTGTTAGTGTCAGCGCTATATCGAGCACCCTGCGCATACAAAGTGAAAGGATCAGTTTAGGTTAGGAACCCAAGCTTTGACTGTCTTGAGTTTCCCTGAGGCATCACTCATCATAAACTCCACCCATTGACCCTTAGAAGGTGAGGGTAGCTCAGGTTCTTTCTTGTTATCAGTATCAGACACGAGGGTGGATTTTTCTTTCCATAAGCCAGATTTGTGCAGTGCCTGTTTATGATAAACAGTCGTCTGGCTTACAGGTTGAACTTTAGGGTCACTAGCTCTTCTAGGTGGAGTTAGAGAACTCCGCTTAGAAGACCTAGGTCTAGAGTCCAGAATATCAATCTTCTTCCTCGGTGTCTGATAGAAATGACAGTCAGAAGCAATGTGTCCACATTCTCCATAGTTGTAGCATGACCTGCTATCAACTTTATGAGTAGACTTTCTTTGTGGAGAAGTGCGTGACACTCTAGTAACATCAATCACTTTAGTTTTTGACTCTTGGATGTTTGATGTTTTCTCTGGTATAACAAATTTTACTGATTTAACCTGTTTTCCTTTTTGGTTAGCTGATTTTTGACTCGAAGCTTGTGAAAAAGTAACATTTGAAGTCCTTTTAGGTTCTGATTTGACTCTATTTGACCCTGACTGTAAATTAACTTTTTCAAATTCATTTTCCAGGTTAACACATGGCATTTTACCCTTTGCCTTTGAAGTGGCCTCCTTTTGTTTCTTGCCAGATTCAGTAGATGAACATGAGGTGTCTGGATCAGTAACAAGAGGAGTGGTCACCACATGATCCTTGATGGGGTTATTATTTACTGGTATATACTTGGTGTTCATCAAGGTCTCAGGTGGTGGTGGAACCACTTTGTAGCCTAATCCCTCCCCGTTATTCCTTTCTCTTACTAAGTGTTGAACTATGTGTGAAGAACTAGTCCAACTATGCAGTTTCTGTTTTAATGAATTAACTTCGACTTCTAACACTGCTCTTTGTTTCTTAGTGTCTTCCAGGGAGTTAAGATAGTACCTAATGTCGTTTGCTTGGTTAAAAGCCACTACTTCAGTTTCCCTAAGTTGTTTGGTCAATAGGTCTATCTTTTCTTTATAACACTGCTCATTTTGTTTTAGCACTCTATTTGCCTCAGTACACAGACGTAAATCTTTTACTAAGTTATCATTATGGTCTAATAACCTAGCAAATTTGTCATCTATGCTCTTCCTAAACATGTCACAATCAGAACAAGCATGGTTATTAAAAAGTCGGTCAGTGGTACTTACCTGAGTTGGTCCAGAAGTATTAGCCATCAGTGCTGCATCAGATGATTCTGGTTCTGTCGACTCTGGCTTTTCAGTCTCTGAGGTGGAGACTTCCTCATTTGGCTTGTAGCTGACCTCGACTGCAGTTGTTTCTTCACTATGTGACATTGCAATTTCAACTGCTATATCACCTTCACCCGCAGAATCATCGTCAATATCCTCGACACTGGCAATGTTAGATTCTCCTGGTGAGACAAACCTGAAACTCCAATCCTGTCCTTCATCATCATGAGCAGTTAGTGCTTTAGGGTCCTTGTTTGATGAAGTAGAATTAGAGGGTTGCTTGTCCTAGCGAGTAAATGATGAGAACGGGTTCCCATTCCCCGTCTTCTTTGGCTTGACACATTCTCGTTTGAAGTGCCCCTTCTCACCACAGTTAAAGCAGGTCACTTTACTCTTATCGAAGCCAAAGGTGGTGTCCTTAGTAGCACCAAGTTCTGTCCAGTCTTTTTCACAAACTTTTTCGCCCTTCGAACAGCACTTGCTAAGGCCCACATTATATCCATCCTTTCGAGCTCCATCTCATCCACCTGCTCGTAGTCCTCATCTGCCAGATGGCAGTTTCCAATCTTCCCAGCAACGAGTCCATCATATGAATGAACCACTGCTGCTAGGAGATCCATATGCTCTCGTGCTACTTCCACGGTCACATTACCGAAGTTCTCGGTCTTCAGTTTAGTAGCATTAGCTTCTGATCCAATATGATGGGTACATGATGACCCAGACGTGTCTGATCCAGAAGTAGAGGCATGTGAAGGACCTGACGAGCTAGACACAAAAGCAGTCTGGAGAGGTGCTCCAGATGCCTTTGCTTGAGGTGTGGCGTTGTATAAAGCTGGATTTTGTGTGTACGAAGACTTCTGAGCTCTATACTTCATCCTTAGTGCTTCTTCGCGCAACTTCAGAATGAAGTCATTTATATCCAGCTTTACAAGGATACCATTCTGTCTCAGGTTAGACACGAATGTAGCCCACTTATCCGGCAACCCGTCTGCGAAGTTGCTTACTTTTTCTTCCATGGTAGTAACCACTCCATGGGTATGCAATTCGCTCATCAAGTGGTAGAATCTATCTATGACGTCGTCCAAGCTTTCATTACCAATTGAAGAGAAGTTATCGAATTCCTTCTTTAACTCCTTTGCTTTGATTGCCTTCAATGATGCATTACCATCATATCTCTTCTCTAGCGCATCCCACAGTTTCTTGGATTGCTTGTTCTCGGAATACTGGTGGAATATGTCTTTGGGGATCGACTGAGTGATCAATGCATATACTCTTTTCTCTGCATTGTACTTACTTTCTGTGCGTCGGTCATCCCGCTTAATGTTAGTTAACCCCATCAGCTCCCATCGGTGTACTATAACCTGTCTCAATGGCTTCCCATAGATTAGGATCTACTCCATTAAGGTAGATCTCAAAACGTTGTTTCCAGTGGGGAAACTCATCTAAAGTCAAGAGCTTTGGTGGTTTATTGTGATTCCCCACCTCACTCTCAAGCAGCAACAGATTCTGTATCCTTGAGTCTTTCCCAGCAGTAAAGGCTGACATCTGACCTTCCATGATGAATAAACTTATAATCTAATCAAACAAACTTTTACTGATGCGACTGAAGGAGGCGACTGAGCTAATCGTGCGTATAAGCTCTGCGATTGGTTCAATCGTGCGAATGAACTGGGCGATTGGTTCAGTCGGGCAAATGAATCTGGTACGTATGAGCTATGCGAACGAATGGTACAATCGGCCGAATGAAGGTGCGACTAGGTCCAATCGTGCGTATGAGTAGTACGAATGGAGTCCAGTCGTACGAATGAGTCAGTCGTGCGATTGAAGCCGCTGGTTTGGGAAAATTTCTAGGTTTGACGGTTTTCAGCCGTAAAAACTCGAAATTTTACAAGTTCTGATTGCCTGAGTCCGTAGAAACCACACGTCGATGAGCAGGGAACTTCCAAGATCACTTTTGATGCCAAAGATTGCGTTTTTAGTGTAAAACACAAACTTTATGCAATCTTGATTGAATCAACACGTAATCACGAGCCATGGCTCTGATACCACTTGTTAGGACCTGGTATTCGACGAAAATACCTAGAGATCACGTGTATACCGGATCAAATAGTGCGGAATCCTATTTGATTGGCGATCCAATCAGTGAGAACACACGAAGAATCAATCAAGGATTGAAACTAACGTTAGAAATCGATAAGGAATCGATCTAATGTGTTCTATGAACTTGGAGAACGATTTGGAAGGTTTCTGGGCGGCTAGGGTTCGTATGGAATTGAACTTGAACGAACCATTCTGTTTTTCACGAATTGAGTTGTATTTATAGGTTGGCACTCTTCAATCGTGTGACGGAACCGTTAGTTTGGTTCAGTCGTGCGATTGAACCATGCGGTTGGTTCATTCGTGCGACTGAGTGTTCAGTCGTGCGATTGAGCCAATCTTATGTTACAGTCGTACGACTGATCCAGTCTCCTAGTTCAGTCGTACGACTGATCCAGTCTCCTAGTTCAGTCATGCGACTGAGTCAATCGTATGAGGTTCTTCATGCTTATGGTTCATTCGCATGAGCCATTCGCATGGGAACTTCATTAAGTTAAGTTGGAATGTTTTAGTTAAATAATATAATATTATATGTAATTATTCAAGTAATCATACACTCAATCAATTCATTTACGACTCATTAATAAACTATTAAACGTTATAACCAACAGACTATCAACATCAGTTCATTAATCATACCAAACAAGATCTATTACATCACATATCACGATCTAGGGACATACATGTATCAACAGTTACTAAATTGATTGTGAAATATAAGAATGTATAACCTTTTTTTTCGTTTTAGTTAACTTCTAATTCATTTATCACACATTAAGTTTCATTGGTAGGATCAAATTGGACTCGTTCCTTAACTGTAAACAGTTTCTTGATTCGCATTGAGTGAATACGAGTTGTTCCTCAATCCTTCACAATTGGAATCATTATTTTTGGATGTTATAAAGGACTCTGTATACTGACACTTGTCATTTGGATTAATTCAAGTGGACTTGTTAGGAAATAGTGTTGAAGAAGATAGTGGAGTGTAATGAAGAGTTTTGGGAGGAGAGGATCGATTTCAAGGTTGATTTGTGTTGTTCCTTTTTTCATTATAGTCTTGGGTTAAGGTGTAAATAAAAATGGTACATTTGTGCTCGGTTAGTGTGATTTCAGTGATTAATTTGCTTGAATATAACTAAATAAATTTAGGAGTGTGGTTAGAAGGAATGAGAATCTCAACCAAGTAGGTTTGGAGGTTGTTAACAAAAGCAAAAACTATTCAGGCAAGAACTATTGATGTTTAGCGTATTCGTATTTGTGGTTCATCATCCATGTATTTTGTTAGGCCTTCTCGAATAACTGGATGCATATATACGTAGTTACTAAATTGATTGTGAAATATAAGAATGTATAAACTTTTTATCATTTTAGTTAACTTCTATTTCAGTTATCACACATTGAGTTCATTAGTAAGATCGAATTAGATTCGTTCCGTAGCTGTAAAAATTTTCTTGATTTTCATTGAGTGAATACGAGTTATTCCTCAATCCTTTACAACTAGAATCATTGTTTTTGGATGTTATAAAGGACTCTGTATACTAAGACTTGTCTTTTGGATTGATTTAAGTGGACTTAGTGGGCAATGGTGTTTGAAGACGATAGTGGAGTGTAATAGAAGAGTTTGGGGAGGAGAGGATTGATTTCAAGGTTGATTTGTGTTGTTTCTTGTTTGATTCTAGTCTTGGGTTAAGATTAACATAAAAATGGTACATTTGTGCTTGTTTAGTGTGATTTCAATGATCAATTTGCTTGAATATAACTAAATAAATTTAGGAGTGTGCTTAGAAGCCATGAGAATCTCAACCAAGTAGGTTTGAAGGTTGTTAACAAAAGCAAAAACTATTGAGGCAAGAACTATTGATGTTCAGCGTTTTCGTATTTGTGGTTCATTTTTTATATATTTTGTTGAGCCTTCTCGAATAACAGGATGCATAAATACGTAGTTACTAAATTGATTGTGAAATATAAGAATGTATAACGTTTTTTTTGTTTTAGTTAAATTCTAATTCATTTATCGCACATTGAGTTCATTAGTAAGATCAAATTAGACTCGTTCCTTAATTGTAAACAGTTTCTTGATTCTCATTGAGTGAATACGAGTTGTTCCCCAATCCTTCACAATGGAATCATTGTTTTTGGATGTTATAAAGGACTCTGTATACTGAGACTTGTTTTTTGGATTGATTCAAGTGGACTTGTTAGGAAATGGTGTTTGAAGATGATAGTGGAGTGTAATAGAAGAGTTTGGGGAGGAGATGATCGATTTCAATGTTGATTTGTATTGCTTCTTGTTTTATTATAGTCTTGGGTTATGGTGTACATAAAAATGGTACTTTGTGCTCGGTTTGTGTGATTTCAGTGATTAATTTGCTTGAGTATAACTAAATAAATTTAGGAGTGTGCTTAGAAGCAATGAGAAACTCAACCAAGTAGGTTGGAGGTTATTAACAAAAGCAAAAACTATTCAAGCAAGAACTATTGATGTTTAGCGTTTTAGTATTTGTGGTTCATTTTTCATATATTTTGTTGAGCCTTTTCGAATAAGTGGATGCATAAATACGTAGTTACTAAATTGATTGTGAAATATAAGAATGTATAACGTTTTTTCGTTTTAGTTAACTTCTAATTCATTTATCACACATTGAGTTTCATTAGTAAGATCGAATTAGATTCGTTTCGTAACTGTACATAGGTTCTTGATTCTCATTGAGTGAATACGAGTTGTTCCTTAATCCTTTACAACTAGAATCATTGTTTTTGGATGTAATAAAGGACTTGTATACCGAGATAACAACAACAGCAGCAGCAGCAGCAGCAGCAGCAGCAAGACCAGCAGCAAGACCAGCAGCAAGACCAGCAGCAAGACCAGCAGCAAGGGCAACAGCAAGGGCAACAGCAAGGGCAACAGCAAGGGCAACAGCAGGGCAACAGCAAGGGCAACAGCAAGGGCAACAGCAGGGCAACAGCAAGGGCAACAGCAAGGGCAACAGCAAGGGCAACAGCAAGGGCAACAGCAAGGGCAACAGCAAGGGCAACAGCAAGGGCAACAGCAAGGGCAACAGCAAGGGCAACAGCAAGGGCAACAGCAAGGGCAACAGCAAGGGCAACAGCAAGGGCAACAGCAAGGGCAACAGCAAGGGCAACAGCAAGGGCAACAGCAAGGGCAACAGCAAGGGCAACAGCAAGGGCAACAGCAAGGGCAACAGCAAGGGCAACAGCAAGGCAACAGCAAGGGCAACAGCAAGGGCAACAGCAAGGGCAACAGCAAGGGCAACAGCAAGGGCAACAGCAAGGGCAACAGCAAGGGCAACGGCAAGGGCAACGGCAAGGGCAACGGCAAGGGCAACGGCAAGGGCAACGGCAAGGGCAACGGCAAGGGCAACGGCAAGGGCAACGGCAGGGCAACGGCAAGGGCAACGGCAAGGGCAACGGCAAGGGCAACGGCAAGGGCAACGGCAAGGGCAACGGCAAGGGCAACGGCAAGGGCAACGGCAAGGGCAACGGCAAGGGCAACGGCAAGGGCAACGGCAAGGGCAACGGCAAGGGCAACGGCAAGGGCAACGGCAAGGGCAACGGCAAGGGCAACGGCAAGGGCAACGGCAAGGGCAACGGCAAGGGCAACGGCAAGGGCAACGGCAAGGGCAACGGCAAGGGCAACGGCAAGGGCAACGGCAAGGGCAACGGCAAGGGCAACGGCAAGGGCAACGGCAGGGCAACGGCAAGGGCAACGGCAAGGGCAACGGCAAGGGCAACGGCAAGGGCAACGGCAAGGGCAACGGCAAGGGCAACGGCAAGGGCAACGGCAAGGGCAACGGCAAGGGCAACGGCAAGGGCAACGGCAAGGGCAACGGCAAGGGCAACGGCAAGGGCAACGCAAGGGCAACGGCAAGGGCAACGGCAAGGGCAACGGCAAGGCAACGGCAAGGGCAACGGCAAGGGCAACGGCAAGGCAACGGCAAGGGCAACGGCAAGGGCAACGGCAAGGGCAACGGCAAGGCAACGCAAGGGCAACGGCAAGGGCAACGGGCAACGGCAAGGGCAACGGCAAGGGCAACGGCAAGGGCAACGGCAAGGGCAACGGCAAGGGCAACGGCAAGGGCAACGGCAAGGGCAACGGCAAGGGCAACGGCAAGGGCAACGGCAAGGGCAACGGCAAGGGCAACGGCAAGGGCAACGGCAAGGGCAACGGCAAGGGCAACGGCAAGGGCAACGGCAAGGGCAACGGCAAGGGCAACGGCAAGGGCAACAGCAAGGGCAACAGCAAGGGCAACAGCAAGGGCAACAGCAAGGGCAACAGCAAGGGCAACAGCAAGGGCAACAGCAAGGGCAACAGCAGGGCAACAGCAAGGGCAACAGCAAGGCAACAGCAAGGGCAACAGCATGGGCAACAGCAAGGGCAACAGCATGGGCAACAGCAAGGGCAACAGCAAGGGCAACAGCAAGGGCAACAGCAAGGCAACAGCAAGGGCAACAGCAAGGGCAACAGCAAGGGCAACAGCAAGGGCAACAGCAAGGGCAACAGCAAGGGCAACAGCAAGGGCAACAGCAAGGGCAACAGCAAGGGCAACAGCAAGGGCAACAGCAAGGGCAACAGCAAGGGCACAGCAAGGGCAACAGCAAGGGCAACAGCAAGGGCAACAGCAAGGGCAACAGCAAGGGCAACAGCAAGACGACGAGCAAGACGACGAGCAAGACGACGAGCAAGACGACGAGCAAGACGACGAGCAGACGACGAGCAAGACGACGAACAACGACGAACAACGACGAACAACGACGACAACAACGACGACAACAACGACGACAACAACGACGACAACAACGACGACAACAACGACGACAACAACGACGACAACAACGACGACAACAACGACGACAACAACGACGACAACAACGACACCAACAACGACAACAACAACGACAACAACAACGACAACAACAACGACAACAACAACGACAACAACAACAACAACAACAACAACGGTGACATCCGTCACCTTAAGGTCCGTCGAACGATATAATTAAGCATAGAATTATTTTAATTATTCTTCCACTTCTTCATGAACTCCTGCTTTAGGAATCATGTCTGCTTTATTTCCCTTGTGCTTGTACTTCCTTCGTGAATGCGTGTGTACCCTAAACCTTTTTTAAATCTCATCACCAGTATCATCAAATATATCATTTTTAATTATAACCATTGTCATTAATAAAACCATTCTTTAGCTACCAATTACCATAAAACACGATTTTAACATTAATATAACGAGCACTTTTAACGTCGTAATCAACCGAAACAAATTTTGGGAACTCGGGGTTAAGTGCAGGGACTAAACTCGTCATTTTTTGCAAACTTGGGCTGGGTATATAAACCCATATTCCAGCCCTTAATCTCATTTCATCTTCATCTTCGTCATCCTCTTCACCTTCTTCTTCACATCTTCTTTATTCTAGCACCAAATCCAACGCGCTTGGTCTTGTTCTCGTCGTCTAGACTCCATCTACAGCCTAGTCTACTTTATTCTAGCAGGTAGACGACCTTGGTTGTCCCTTTTCTTGCTTATTCACGGCTGTCTAAACTAGGGTTTCGGGTGCTCGGGTTCAACCCGAACACATGAGGTCATGTGGGTGCGTGTGAGGTCTTTCTGCTTGTGTTTCATGTTTGTGTATGTTTGTAGAGTGTTTCTGGAAGTCCTTGTTGTGTAAAACCCGTGCTCGGAGCAACCGATGTTGCTTTGCACTTTTGCAGTCATGAACCTACAGTTCAGGCGACTGGTTCTGTCATGCGACTGAGCCGTGCGACTGGGTGAGTCGTGCGACTGAGTCATGCGATTGTGTCTTTCAGGCGACTAAATCGTGCGACTAGGGATGTCATGCGACTGAGTTGTGCGATCGAATGAATGTGCATGCGATTGAGTCAATGCAGATGAGTGTGTGTGCGATTGAGTCAATGCGGGTGAATGAATGCATGCGACTGTGCGTGTATCGCACGATTGAAGGCCAATCGTATGAATGAAGCTGATTGGTACGAATGAATGTTGATTCGTGCGTATGGAGGTTAAGTCGTGCGATTGAGTGTTGTGTGGTGCGACTGAATGCCAGTCGTACGAATGAAGGTTCAATCACGCCAATGAAGCTGATTTGTACGATTGAAGGTTGATTCGTATGAATGGAGTGTTGAGTCGAGCGTCTGGTCCTGTTGTGTGACTGATGATGATAAGGTAACGTCAGTAAAAATGTCATTGGTTGCCACAAAGATTAAAGTCACGCTATCAACATGCACATACTATTTCAATTGAAATCAACCGAACATTTTACAAGTATCGACAACCCATTTGGAACTACAACATGCACATACTTAGAAGCAACGTGCTACTGTTTTGTGGGTACCTATCTGATACATGCTTGAGTCTGCTTTGTGGTTCTTTCTTACAACCATTTAATTCTAGTGTGGGAACCGACGGATAGGTATTGGTAGTACTACTGGGTTGACACCCCCACCCTCGTGTTGGTATAGTAATTAGTACCAACAAAAGCCAGGAACGGGCCTTGGGTGAATATATTCAGACAAGATTCTTGTGTACGTCGTTAGGTTTGGTTGTAAAGCTCTTGTCATGTGATTTTGCTTGCTTATAACTATATGCATGATATTCTGCAACAACTTTATACAGCATCATTACTTATTTACTTTTAAACTTGCGAGCTCACCAACAATTTTGTTGACCATTTTGAGCTTATCTTTTCAGGTGATCATGCTAGCTGAGGTTCTAGGTGCGCTGCCTTAGTGGAGACCCTAGGATGCATTTCCGGGCTAAACTTGTCATTTGAAAACAATTGTTGTATCTGTTTCAAACAACATTACACTTTGTAACTTGTTCCCGGGTTGTGGGAATTGCATACAATGTTATTATCTATGTTTATCTTCTATCATATTTATGCTTATGGCTATGTTGTCGTGAATACTGACTAAACATAACACAAGTCCCCTTGTTGTCGGGTGTCGTCATGACACGCTTGTCATCATTATTATTATTGCATCTCTATCGCTTACCATGTGTTATGACGATTCCTGCCACGTTACATCCCGTTGTTTCCGCTCTTAGCGGGGGTGTGACAGACTGGTATCAGAGCTATTGGTTATAGAGAATTATGCAATACACTTGACCTAGACTATAACCTAGGAACCTTCATGTAGATTTGCATGCCAGGGCTATGTGCATTTTATATCTCATACGTGTTCCTCATTACTTGTTCGATTATATCTGTTTCGTGATCATTTCACCCTGTGAGGGAGCCCTTGTGCTCACTCTTTACGGGATGCTTGTATTGGATCTTCCGTTTCCCTCTGCGCACCGAGTTGTTTTATCAATCCGGGTATTGAACCGAAAGAGGTCTTCATAGATCATGCTATTGCGTTTGAACTTAGACACTGGGATTTACCCTGAGGAGGTTATGTCTGAGACCTTGAGAGAGGGGGGAATAGACAACCTCCGCTAGACTAAACTTGATTTCATGTATCGATATGCCATTATTATGATGGACTACTGTTTGGACATTTCTTATGCATGGTGTGAGAATTTCATGATTTGTAAGCGATGTATGACAACCATAAGTATGGCATTAACCTGGAAAGTTAGGCCTTAATGTGACATGGATAATGTGTCTTGAAATGGTTAAAACTTATGCGTTTACTATTCTTATGATTAGAACATGCCGCCTTGAAGAGTTACCTGCAGCAACAGTGGCGGAAGTGAAGCCCCGAGAGGCAGAGGCAGAGGCAGAGGCAGAGGCAGAGGTAGAGCATCGAGAACAAGTTATGGTCCTACCCATGTCACTCCGGGAACAAGAAACACTGATATGGCAGCCTTAATCGCTCAACAGCTGGCCACACTGATTCCGACTATCGTGGTCCAAGTGAGCGATGCTCTTCAGAATTCTCACCCCCACGGGGATGGTGGCAATGATAATGAGGATAACGGGAACCCGACTGGGAACGAAAGCAATCATGAGACCGGAAATGGTGGTACAGTCGGTAACGAAACTGGAATTGTTAATGAGACCGGGGTTGTGAATGCTAGACGGGGATGTTCATACAAGGAATTTGTGGCTTGTAAACCAAGAGAGTTTGGTGGCAAAGGTGGAGCCATAGCCCTGACCAGATGGCTTGAAAAGATGGAGGTCGTGATCGACATCAGCGAATGCCTCGACAGTCAAAGGATTAAGTATGCCACGTGCTCACTACAGGGCAAGGCACTAACGTGGTGGAACACACAGATTCAGGTTAGGGGAAGAGAATCGGCGATGCAAATGTCATGGGATGAGTTCAAAGCCCTAATCACCGAGGAGTACTGTCCTCTTAACGAGATGCAAAAACTAGAGCATGAGTTCTGGAATCATGCTATGGTGGGGGCTGGGCACGCAGCTTACACGATCGTTTTCACGAGCTAGCAAGATTGGTTCCGCATCTGGTCACCCCGGAATCAAAAAGGATAGAGAGATATATTTGGGGACTTGCACCTCAAATCCGGGCAATGGTAACCGCAGCTGCTCCTCCTACTATTCAGAGCATAATTCTGAAGGCTAGCGCTCTAACTGATGAGATGGTGAGAACAGGGGTATTGGGCAGGGGAGCAGAGAAAAGGAAAGATGTTGGGGAAACGAGCCGGTCGAGTGTCGGGAAATTCGAGAAAAGGGCCAAGACAACCAGAAATTTTGTCGCCGTGACCCAGGGTAGGCGAGAGTATGTGGGTCTGCACCCCAGATGCGATAGGTGCAACTTTCATCATCCCCCAGCTATGCCGTGTCGGGTGCTAACTGTAGACGCCCGGGGCATTTAGCAAGAGACTGCAGAACAATGTCGAATATGGTCGCACCAGTCAATGCGGTTAACCCCGCCGGGTATGCCAAGGGTTGTGACGAGTGTGGAAGCCCTGATCACTACAGGAACATGTGCCCCAAATTGAATCGGGCACCGGGCCAGCAAGGGAACAACCAGCGTCAGACGATGGCTATATCTGGAAATCAAGGCCCGGGAAATCAAGGAAATACGGCTCGGGGACGCGTTTTGTCATTGGAACCAATGATGTCTGTCAGGACCCAAATGTTGTCACGGGTACGCCCTTACTCAATAATCACTTTGCATCTATATGTTTGATACTGGGGCAAACAATAGCTTTATATCTTATGAGTTTGCGCAATTGCTTCATGTGAGTCCTAGTAGGCTAGAAACTAGCTACTCTGTAGAAATGGCCAATGGTAGGGTTGTTCAGGCTGACGAGATTATTAGAAAGTGCTCATTGATATTGGAGGACTATGCCTTCGATATAGACTTCATACCCATTGAGTTAGGAAGTTTCGACGTGATTGTGGGAATGGATTGGTTGTCGAAACACAGAGCTGAGATTGTCTGTCGGGACAAAGTGGTACGAATCCCCATGCCAGACGGAGAGGTACTTAGAATTCAAGGAGAAAGAACGGGAGAAACTTAAAGCTTATATCCTGCATGAAAGGACGCCGGATTTTACGAAAACAGTGCTACGCTTTCCTGGCTCATGTGGTAGAAAAGAAGGAAGAGGAGCAGAAATTGGTAGATATCCCTGTGGTACGGGATTACTCAGATGTATTTCCTGATGACTTGCATGGTTTGCCTCCTCCACGGCAGGTGGAATTCGTATTGAGTTGATTCCTGGAGCTACACCGGTAGCAAAGACACCGTATCGATTGGCACCATCTGAAATGCAAGAGTTATCTAGCCAGTTACAAGAACTACCGGAGAAGGGTTTTATTCGGCCGAGTCACTCGCCTTGGGGAGCACCGGTGTTATTTGTCAAGAAGAAGGATGGGTCGTTCCGTATGTGCATCGACTACCGTGAATTGAACAAATTAACAGTGAAGAATCGGTATCCTCTCCCCAGGATCGACGACCTGTTTGATCAGTTACAAGGAGCTTCGTATTTTTCCAAGATCGACCTTCGATCTGGATATCACCAACTAAGGGTTTCCAAGGAGGAAGTATCGAAGACAGCGTTTAGAACTCGTTATGGGCACTATGAGTTCTTGGTCATGCCATTCGGATTGACTAACGCACCAGCTGTGTTCATGGACCTGATGAATCGGGTGTGCAAACCTTACTTGGATAAGTTTGCGATCGTATTCATAGACAACATACTTATCTACTCTCGATCGAAAGAGGATCATGAAGAACACCTTCGGGAAATACTGGAACTGTTAAGGGAAGAGAAACTTTTCGCCAATTTCTCGAAGTGTGAATTTTGGCTGTGAGAGGTGAAGTTTTTGGGTCATGTGGTTAACAAGGACGGGATTCATGTAGATCTCGGCAAGGTCAAAGCGGTAAAGAGATGGGATACACCCCACACACCTTTAGAGATATGGCAGTTCTTAGGATTAGCCGGATACTATTGTCGTTTCATTACGAACTTTTCAAAGATCGCTCAACCGTTGACATTGTTGACTCAGAAAGACAAGAAGTTTGATTGGGGACATGCACAAGAACGGACGTTCCAAACGCTGAAAGATAAGCTGTGCAATGCACCGATATTGTCCCTCCCAGACGTAACTGATGATTTTATGGTATACTGTGATGCTTCACATCAAGGGTTGGAATGTGTACTAATGTAGAAGATAAGGTGATTGCCTATGCTTCACGACAACTTAAGGTGCACGAGAAGAACTACACGACTCATGATCTTGAGTTGGGCGCTGTAGTATTCACATTTAAAATATGGAGGCATTACCCGTATGGAACCAAATTCATCATCTACACAGATCATAAAAGCCTTCAACATATTCTGGATCAGAAGGAACTCAATATGCGACAGCGACGCTAGGTAGAGCTTCTTAGTGACTACGATTGTGAAATCCGGTATCATCCGGGGAAAGCTAATGTGGTGGCTGATGCTCTAAGCCGCAAAGAACGCGTGAAACCACTACGTGCTCGAGCTTGGGATTGACCATTCAAACAAATTTGAAAGCTCAGATCCAAATTGCACAAAGTGAGGTGTTGAAAGAAGAAAACCTTGCGGGAGAAGAATTCCGAGGGTTGGATAAACAACTGATGTGCAAGGACGATGGTGTATAATACTTCGTGGACCGTATATGGGTACCCAAGTGGGGAGGTGTACATACCTTGGTCATGGATGAAGCACATAAGATGCGATATTCTATTCATCCTGGCGCAGACAAGATGTACCACGATCTCAATGATCTGTACCGGTGGCCAGGCCTGAAGAAAGACATTGCCACGTACGTCAGCAGATGCTTGACATGCTCGAAAGTTAAAGCTGAATATCAGAAACCATCGGGACTGTTACAGCAACCTGAGATTCCCGAATGGAAATGGGAGAACTAAGCCATGGATTTCATTACCAAACTCCCTCGAGCGAGCAACGGGCATGACTCGATATGGGTCGTAGTGGATCGAATGACAAAATCAGCACACTTCTTGCCAATCCGAGAAGACTACAAAGTGGACAAGTTGGCGAGATTGTACATAAAAGAGGTCGTGACAAGACACGAAGTGCCAGTGTCAATCATATCCGACCATGACGGCCGATTCACTTCACGATTTTGGCAGACCTACAGAAAGCGATGGGCACTCGATTAGACATTAGTACCGCCTATCACCCTCAAACAGATGGCCAAAGTGAACAAACCATACAAACACTGGAAGACATGCTAAGAGCGTGTGTAATCCACTTTGGTGGTAGTTGGGATACTCATTTGCCATTGATTGAGTTCTCTTCCAATAACAGCTACCACACCAGCATTGGGTGTGCTCCGTTCGAAGCGTTGTACGGAAGGAAGTGTAGATCACCCGTTTGTTGGGCCGAGATTGGTGAAAGTTAGTTAACAGGCCCAGAGATCATTCAAGAAACAACCGACAAGATCTTCCAAATCAAAGATAGACTGAAAGCCGCTAGAGATCGCCAAAAGAGCTATGCCGACAATCGTCGGAAGCCTCTAGAATTCAGCGTTGGGGACCAAGTGTTACTCAAAGTCTCTCCTTGGAAAGGAGTTGTTCGGTTTGGAAAGAAAAGGAAGTTATCCCCAAGATACGTTGGACCATTCGAAATACAGAAAGAATTGGTCCAGTGGCTTACCCATTAGGTTACCACAAGAACTCAACGGTGTGCATGATACTTTCCATGTGTCGAACCTCGAGAAGTGTTTGGCTGATGAATCACTTCACGTACCAATTAAGGATATCAAAATCAACGAAAAGCTTCATTTCATTAAGCAACCCATTGAGGTCATGGATTGTAAGGTCAAACAGTTGAAGCACAGTAGAATACCAATTGTTCGCGTAAAGTGGAATTCAAAGCGAGGGCCAGAGTTTGCATGGGAACGGGAAGATCAAATGAAACTCAAATACCCACACCTATTCGTGGATGACACTCTTGGACCTAACTCCAACTGAATTTCGGGACGAAATTCTCTCAACTAGAGGATACTGTGACATCCGTCACCTTAAGGTCCGTCGAACGACATAATTAAGCATAGAATTATTTTAATTATTCTTCCTCTTCTTCATGAACTCTTGCTTTAAGGAATCATGTCTGCTTTATTTCCCTTGTTCTTCTACTTCCTTCATGAACGCGTGTGTAGCCTAAACCTTTTATAAATCTCATCACGAGTATCATCAATATATCATTTTTAATTATAACCATTGTCATTAATAAAACCATTTTTAAGCTACCAATTACCATAAAACGCACTTTTAACATTAATATAACGAGCACTTTTAACGTCGTAATCAACCGAAACAAATTTTGGGGAACTCGGGGGTTATTTGCAGGGACTAAACTCGCCATTTTTGCAAACTTGGCTGGGTATATAAACCCATATTCCAGCCCTAGATCTCTTTTCATCTTCATCTTCTTCATCCTCTTCACCTTCTTCTTCACATCTTCTTCATTCTAGCACCAAATCCACCCGCTTGGTCTTGTTCTCATCGTCTAGACTCCATCTACAACCTAGTCTACTCTATTCTAGCAGGTAGACGACCTTGGTTGTTCCTTTTCTTGCTTATTCACGGCCGTACAAACTAGGGTTTCGGGTGCTCGGGTTCAACCCGAACACATGAGGTCGTGTGGGTGCGTGTGAGGTCTTTCTGCTTGTGTTTCATGTTTGTGTATGTTTTTAGAGTGTTTATGGAAGTCCTTGTTGTGTAAAACCCGTGCTCGGAGCAGCCGAAGGATGCTTTGCACTTCTGCAGCCGCGAACCTGCAGTTCAGGCGACTGGGTCTCTCATGCGACTGAGCCGTGCGACTGGGTGAGTCGTGCGACTGAGTCATGCGATTGTGTCTTTCGGGCGACTGAATCGTGCGACTAGGGATGTCATGCGACTGAGTTGTGCGATCGAATGAATGTGCGTGCGATTGAGTCAATGCAGAGTTTTACCACGAGGCGTGTGAACAAACCAGGATCACAGTCAACAGTTACTCAGAACGACTCTATATGCCATAATTTAAATAAAATCAACCAAAGTACAAACGTTAAACTGTGCCGAAGCGTTTTGAAAACAACCCAAAGAAATAAAAGTATAACTGTGGCAAAACATGTGCCAACCCAAAAGAGTAAACAATAATCATTAAAATGCTAAAAATGTCTTGAAGACCGAGTCTTAGAATGCAAGTGAACCATGCAGTGCTCCTATGGCAAGCAAGCTAATGACCTGAGAATAGCATACTAAAATGTCAACACAATGGTTGGTGAGTTCAAGAGTGATAATCAAACATAAACAGTTTAACAACATAGATTTAAAAGTAGTGCATTGTAACAGATAGCTAGTCCATTAACAATAAATATTATTTCATAGTGATTTCGCAATTGAAGCTGACTGTGTTACGGTGTTGCCTCCTGTCACGACTTAATAGGTTGTGACAATGTTTATTAGGACAAATTGCACCCGGTTGACCTCGAGTCACACAGGTGGGGCTTGTTAGACCCAGTAGTACTACCAAATTTCCCTGCTATTCAATATTAACAATTCGAAAGTGTGAGGACTTTTCCATGATATCAACACTATATAATATTATACACAACTTGAATATATAAAGCGTTTGTGATTTACCAGTATGCTATCTCCCCCAAAAGAGATTAAATAAAGAGTGGGGCATGAACTCACTTGATACGCGTAATAGACACTTAGAGTTCTACTTGACAAACAGAATGGACAGACAACCTTCAGTGGTTACCTAGATCATATAAGTACGTGAGTACGTGTAAATAGATAACATGTGAAACCCTAAGTACACTACAACCAAGGACTCAAGATTTCAGACAAAACAGACATGTTTGACCAAGTTGACCTGTTTGACCCGTTGGTGACTTTATGTGTTGTAAACCATTCAAGTAATCATACACATATATCATACATAGTTAACATTCAAATTATCATATGTATGCTATATTAACCAGGTGTATCACTTAGATCATCATACAACCAAGTATCATACAAGTCATGCGAATCTAGAACATTAACATGTCCACTAGTTATAACACAACTAACATGTCACACAAAGATCAAACCACTCACCACATGCCATGTGAAGCCACTCACGACTTCACATCCTAAACACTGCCAATCCTACTATGTAGGGGCCTCAGATTCGCATGCGTGTAAGATGATCATAATCATATTCATTACATCCAGCATACACAACAATAATCAATTTCCACTCCCAAACATGATGTCCTACTACTAATCAACATCCAAATCATACATGATCATAAATGTCCAAATATCATTCATGATTACCCCAGCATCACATACAACCAAATTACCATGTTCTACCATATTAGAATTCATCCATGATTATACTAACATGCTCCTAACATCCCAAACATGTTCAAACTATCATTTTTTAGACTTTATGCAATTAAAGTTTCCCCTTTTAGAAAGTACATCCCAACATCTATCAACCACCCAATGTATTCATGAATTCATCATAATTATACCATCTCAAGGTCATAACAATATCTAGACATGATCAACAATACCTAATCACCATAATCTAACAATATTCATGAACAAAAGTTTCTACTTTTGGCAAGCTATGAACAACAACCTCCATTCAAATATTTCTAGCATTCATAACAACAATCTAGCATCTAATCATCATTGTGAACACATCCATAACATCAATTCATCAATAATTCAACATTACATGCAAAATAAAGTTACTATTATTAGTAAGCTATGAACATCAACATCAATTCATCAATTTCTTGCAAAATCAATGTAACCTAGCATTCATACAACCTATTAATCATCAAACATTCATCAAACAATCATCATTCATCCATAATCCTACCAATTTTCAAATTAGGGTTTGCCTATAATCAAAGTTCATGATCAATCCACTAAAAACATGCAATTCATGCATAATCAACATTAAAAAACATGTAATCAATCCAACTAACATACTAACACCAACAACTAACATCAATTTCGACTCCATGAAGACCCAAAGTCGCATTAGGGTTCGGCCCTCAACAAGAACCCCAAAAACATGAAAAATCTACCTTTAAACGTGTTATAGTTTGCAATTGATGATTCCAACAAGTTTTGCGCCTTGTAATCGAACAAAACCGAGGTTTAGGAACTTGATCTTGGTCGAATTCGAAGTGGGGAGGGGTGTGTGTGGGTGGTTCGCGGCCGATAGGGGTGGGGATTAGGGTTAATGTGTTTTGTTTAATTTTAATTTCCATATTTACCCTTTAAGCCCTTGTGTTTTGGTATTTTATGAAAACTAGGCTTTAAACACTTTGTAATGTGTTTTAACTTAATAATATAAAGATATAAACTAATGAAAATCATTATATATTTTATCTTTATAAAAACACAAGGCATACGAATAAATAGGCACGCTTCTGCGTTATGTGATTAATTTTCTAATTAACATTTAAAACATGCAAACACATAAACATAACACAATAATCACATAATCAATTAGATTATCATTAATTTAACATTATTAATTATTAATAGGTCACCAACGTTAAATGACAACTAGTGTGTCTTTACGACACGTGTATGCAAGACTTAACGGAACTAACGAAGTTTGATAAGGGAAATTTACCTGATGTCACATTATCCCCTTGTTGAAAGAATTTTTGTCCCGAAAATTGCATTACATGGTGAGAGTGTTTCATCACTGGTTTACTGCATTGGCACACAAAAATCAAAATCGAGTGAGTTTTGGATGAGTTGTCACATCATCCCCATGTTGAAAGAAATTTCGTCCCAAAATTTAAATCAATACCTTCGTCTGCTGGCATCGTCCTTTCGAATAGGTGAGGGTACTTAAGCTTCATTTGATCTTCTCGTTCCCATGTGAATTTCGGTCCATGTCGCGAATTCCAACGGATTTTAACAATAGGTATCTTGCTTTGCTTAAGTGTTTTCACCTCACGGTCCATCATCTTGGCTGGTTCTTCGATAAAACGCAATTGTTCATCCACTTGAACTTCTTCTAGTGGTACAACCATTGTTTCATCAGTTATGCACTTCTTCAGGTTTGACACGTGAAATACATCATGGATTCCACTTAGCGAATCAGGTAGGGCTAGTCGATAGGCCACTGGACCTATTCTTTCCACTATTTCAAATGGTCCAACGTAACTCGGATTTAGTTTCCCTCGCTTACCAAACCAAACTACGCTTTCCATGGTGAGACTTTCAACAAAACCTTGTCACCAACCTGAAACTCTAAAGATTTCTGTCTCTTGTCAGCATAACTCTTTTGTCTGTCTCGTGCTGCAGCCATATGGTTCCGTATCTACACAATCTTCTCAGTTGTCTCATGAATTAACTCGGGACCTGTTTGCTGACTATCACCAATTTCTGCCCAGCAAACTGGTGATTGACATTTTCTCCCATACAGCGCCTCGAAAGGTGCTGCCTGTATAGTAGTATGATAACTGTTGTTATAAGAAAACTCCACCAATGGCAGGTGAATTTCCCAGTTATTCCCGAAGTCAATCACACAAGGACGTAACATATCCTCCAACGTCTGTATGGTACGCTCACTTTGGCCATCCGTCTGTGGGTGATATGCAGTACTCATATCCAATCGTGTACCCAAAGATTTCTGCAATGATTGCCAGAAATGGGACGTGAAACGAGCGTCGCGGTCGGAAATAATTGAGATCGGTACACCGTGTCTCGAAACGATCTCTTTAAGGTACAGTCGAGTTAATTTTTCCATCTTATCCGTTTCCTTAATTGCTAGGAAATGAGCAGACTTTGTCAATCGATCCACAATAACCCATATCATGTCACAACTAGTACTAGTCCGGGGTAACTTAGTAATAAAATCCATGGAGATCTGTTCCCATTTCCACATTGGTATCTCAGGTTGTTGTAACAGTCCGAATGGTTTTTGATATTCCACTTTTACTTTCGAGCAGGTCAAACACTTGCTCACATATGTAGCTACATCCGCTTTCATGTTAGGCCACCAATAGTGCGCCTTTAGGTCATCATACATCTTGTCGGGTCCTAGATGTATAGAATACTTAGATTGTGTGCCTTGCTCATAACTAAATCTCTCAGATTTCCATAAACAGGCATCCAAACTCTATCCATGAAATACCAAATTCCATCCTCTTTCACCACTAGTTGTTTATCCATTCCCCTTAATGAATTAGAATCAACATTTTCTGCTTTTGAAGCTTCTATCTGCACCTCCTTAACTTGTTGGCTAGTTGGGTACTGATAGTAATTTGTAAAGCTTGCACCCGTCGGGGTTTAGCTGTTTCCTTCCTGCTTAGGGCATCGGCAACTACGTTCTCCTTTCCCGGATGGTACTTAATAGCGCAATCATAATCGTTTAGTAGTTCCACCCAACGTTGCTGCGTCATATTAACTCTTTTTGCTCGAAGATATGTTGAAGACTCTTGTGATCGGTGTAGATAGTGCACTTGGTACCGTACAAGTAATGTCTCCAGATCTTTAAGGCAAAAACCACTGCACCCGATTCTAAGTCATGGGTGGTATAGTTCTTCTCATGAACCTCTAGTTGTCTCGAGGCGTAGGCTATCACCTTATCTCGTTGCATCAAGACGTAACCCAATCCTTGAATGGATGCATCACAATACACCACAAAGTCATTCATTCCCTCTGGTAATGCTAATATCAGGGCAGTACAGAGCTTTTGTTTTAATAATTAAAAAGCTGTTTCTTGACTCTCACTCCATTTGTATGTCGTTCCTTTGTGAGTCAAGGTTGTGAGAGGTTGTGCGATCTTAGAAAATCCTTCTCGAACTCTAAGTTGATGATAACCAGATATCAAGTCAATCTTTGAATAATAGCTCGATCCTTGAAGCTGATCAAACAAGTCGTCGATACGAGGTAAAGGGTATCGGTTCTTCACTGTTACTTTGTTTAACTCTCTATAATCGATGCACATCCGGAATGTGCCATCCTTCTTCTTAACAAAGAGAACAGGAGCTCCCCAAGGTGATGTGCTAGGTCGAATAAAGCCCTTATCTAAAAGCTCCTGAAGTTGTGATGACAACTCTTGTAGCTCGTTTGGTGCTAATCGATAAGGTGCCCTAGCAATCGGAGATGCACCGGGAGTCAACTCAATCTGGAATTCCACTTGGCAGTGAGGTGGTAATCCAGGAAGATCCTCTGGAAACACCTCCGGAAAATCGCGTACTATGGGTGATAGGATCAAATGAATAAATCTGTGATGATTTGTAATACAATTCAATAAATTTAACACAAAGTAATCAAATCAAAACAAGATATCAATAAAATTCAGTTTTCATTCATATCAAGCTAAGACAATTACAGGTATGAAAAGCAGATTCAAATAACTTGTGTATTCATTACTACATACCTGCAAATCTAAGCTATTTATACAGAAAACAAAAGTAAAGGAACTAACAAATTACAGAAATAGTCCCTATACTATTACAAAATATCAAAAGACAAATAAAGACAACATGTTAATCTTTTAGAGCACTTAACAATACTCCCCCTAAGATTTACATGGTCTTTAGTCTTCAAAATCTTCAAGCTTGACTGTTGACTCTATCTTCAATTCTATCTTCAGCCTTGACTTCATCATTCAAAGAAATCTGCTGGTTCTTCTTTGACTTTGAACATAGGCTTCTGCTTGTACGTTTCTAACTCTTTCAAAGCTTTTGATATAGCAGACTTGAATTTATTTGCAAGAATGCCTTGTTCTGGTTTAGCTTCATTTGTTTTAATCTCCATCTTGTCCATTCTTTCCAATGTATCTTTTGAAAGACATGAAATATCAATGTTTGCATATAACTCAATAGGTTTATTACTGTCCTTTGAGTACACTTCTAAGACCCCTTTTCTTGATATTCTCATGAATTCAATATCTTTAATATCTTTCTTAACAATGTTGGCATAAGCAAGTGCTTTTCTCAAAGAAATCCTTCCATGGTAGCGTTCATCACATTGATAATAGAAATAAAATATTTCTTGTCTTGCTCAACCACTTCAGGAGAAGCCTTGTCAAATTTTGTACTGACAAAAATGAGATATAACTTGGATGTAACAATTTTAGCTCAAAAACTCCAAATAAAGTAATCATGTCCTCATCCCATCTTTTTAGATTTCGGACTAACTTTAGCTCAATGTCTCACTGTTGTAAAACCATCTGAGAATTGGCTTTGAGTTTTGATTACCGTCAATCACTTTAAGTCCTGGAGTTGTAACTTTTTCAAAGTATTTATCACAAAATTCTATTAATGAATGTTCTTCTTCTGATTGAACTCCCCTAAGTTTCTTGTTTTTCTTCAAAGGAACAAAATACTCCTTGTCTTCTTGATCACATCTTGTGTTAAGAAAATTACTTGATCTATCCAATCCACGTCTTAATAAATCTACAAACATCTTCCCATGTTTTGCATCAGTAGAATTGATCAGAGGCAGTCTATTTAGTTCTTTTAAGTTGTAACACCCGAATATTTATTATTTTGAAGCCGGTGAAGAAAGAAAAGAAAATAAAGTTCAAAGTCGAGGGACCAAACTCGCCAACGAAGAAAAGTTGGGAAATGTGGTGATATTAGTAGGGAGAGGGCAGCCCACTCTCCCCACACACCCCACATTTCAGTCTTCATAGAGAGAAGAAGAGAGAAAGGAGAAGAATAAGAGAAAAAGAGTAGTTCGGGTGATTCGGGTGGCCAAACTCGTTGTGTAGCAAGCCAAATCGAAGCCCTTAACGTTGTGCTCGTTTATGTGAGTTCTAGAACCCCACTTTTACTCTTTTTCAAACGATTTTGGGGCTGGAAAACATCTGAAATCGGGGTTTTGAGTATGTGTATGTTGACCCGTTGTGTATGTGTATGTGTATGTATGATGCGTTTGTGGCTTGATTGTGAGCTTGTGTGTGTTTGAATGGTGTTGTGGTATGCATCCCTAAGATTTAGGATGGTTGATTTGGGCTTAAAATGGGTTTAGATGAGTTTGGAGGCCGAAAACCCTCGGCTGTAGTCGGGATGAACTGCATTCTGCATCAGCTAGGGCTAGGCGACCGACTGGAGGCCGAATGGAGGCCATACGGCCGATTAGGGTGCGATTGGGGTCCATTCGCATGATTGGGGTCCATTCGCACTATTGAAGGTCCATTCGCACGATTGAAAGGCCAGTCGCATGGAGGTCATGCGACCGAAGGTGTAGTTGCATAAGTGCTCATCCGCATTAATCTCATTCTCATGAGGTTCATTCGCATTGTCCATTCGCACGACCGAACGTTCATTCGCATGGGTATTCATCCGCATTAGTTCATTCGCATAGTGTTTAGTCGCATGGAGGCCACGCGACTGAAGGGTGTCCATACGCCCGAATAGGGCTGTTGCACCCATGGGAAGCGTAGTTTGACTTCTGACTTTCGCGAGAAAGGTCAGATGTAAGTTTTGACGTAAAGGTTTTCATAAGAGCATGTAAGATGACGATTGAGGCCTTCGAGAGCATGTTGGGCATGACGATGATGATGTTGCATGTTTAGGCTTGTTACGTATGTATGATGTTGCCCCGTATGATGATGATGTTTGCGTATGATATGTTCCTTATTATGATGTATGTTTATCTTTCTGGTGGCTTTACGTGTCATGTTAATGAATGAATGAAGTATTATGTAAAGTAAAGTGAAAGATAATGAAAGTGGAACATAAAGTAAGAATGCATGCATTATTGAATGATAAACGAACGAAGGAAAGGCTTGCAAGCACATAAGTGAGGTGAGAAACCCAGTGGTTGCAATAGACTCGGATGGTATGCAATCCTTGAGATTGCTATAAGGTGAGCACCCCTTTGGTTGCAATAGACTTGGACATCGCGTTATCGTGAAGTTGCCATGAGGTGAGCCACCCTATGGTTGCAAGAGACTCGGATAGCATGCGATCGTTGAAATTGGCAATTTGGGGTGAGCAACACTATAGTTGCAACAGACTCGGATAGCGCGGAGTCGTTGGGATTGTTAATGAGGTGAGTGACCCTGTTGTCGCAACAGACTTGAAGAAACGAAAGTATAAATGAACGAAAGATTATGTATGAAAGAACGAAGTATGAATGAACCTAAATGAATTATCGGAATAATGTACAGAACAGGATCTTGGTCATTCAACCTCGGTAATCATGGCTGAGTGCCACGAAGAGGGTAAAGTCTGACCGGATCTGGATAGAGAAATGAACGATAATGTAACTCACTGAATGAGCAAAGTTAATGAACGGAATGATGAAGATAATACTGATATTATCTGTATGTACGTATGATGTATGATCGTGAATGAATGCAAAGTAAAGAATGTTTTATTTATAAAACTAGAACTCACTCAGCAACGCTGACATTGATGTGTTTCCAGTTGGCAGGTAATGATTGCTGAGGATAGCACGGGCAACTACTCAGCTCTTTTAGGATGGCATTCTTTTGATTAATGTTTTTGCATTGTAATGCGAACAAGCTATTTTGTAATGAATGTTGTATTAATTTGCAAAGGCATTTACATGGAAATGAAGATTGTTTTAGTTTTCCGCTGCGATTTTATGAAATACAAATGTAATTATACGTTTTATGTGTGATGAGAACCCAGCTGTAAGCGTCCCGATTTTGGGGCCTTACAAGTTGGTATCAAAGCCAAAGTTTAAGTTAAATGGGTAAATTTTCAAAATAAACCTTACTTAAACTGAGAATCGGACGGAAAGGGAATGGGATGCCAATATGAGTAGCTGCATGCCATCAGGTATTTTCGTAAAGTTAACCGGTTTTATGTGCGCATGGTATGTGTTATGTGTTGTATGTGGATTTTAAATACTGATGTAGTCAGGACAGGTAATGCTTGGGGTGTGAAGAGTAAAGTAAGTGGCTAATCACAACTGGCCACTGTAATTATGGACTTACTATACTTAACATAAACTGAGATGTTCCCTTGAATGACTGTGTTGGTGTTTGAATCTTTCAGTGTGCGTGTGATGGGCGGAGGTAGATCTTCGAAAGCTTCACGGGGTGGAGGTCACGGTGCTGAACCGCGACCCAAGAGAGGGAGACCCAGAGTTGAGAAAGTGGTTCATGAAGAACCAGAGACCCCTGATCCAGAGGGTGGAGACAAGAGCGCTAATCTGAGGGCCTCAGTAAAGGAGGCTGTGGTGGAAGAAATTGATCAGGTCATGCAGACGATCCTACCATCTGTGGTGACCGAAGTGATCAAGGTGGTAAGAGAAGGGGAAAGAAAGGAGAAGAACAGATCCTCTAGAGAATGGGAACAACCAGAGCCAGAAACGGTTCTATTTGATGATGAAGAGGAAGAAGAAGAGCCTGCGCCGGAGACGAAACGAGGATGCAATTATGGGGCTTTTATGAGATGCAAGCCCCCTATATTGATGGAAATGGCACTGTTGCAGCTGCTCACCGGTGGGTGAGGGAAATGGAGGCTGTTCTCGATATCAGCGAGTGCCGGGAAGACCAAAAGGTGAAGTTCACTACCCACTCTTTTGTGGATTCGGCCTTGTGTTGGTAGGACAACATTGTCCAAGCCGAGGGTAGCAGGGCCATCGGGAGGATGAGATGGCCTGGACTGAGAAAGTTGGTGATTGAGGAGTTTTGTCCTCATCGGGAAATGGACAAGGTCGAAAGGGAGTTCTTGCAACTGGAGGCGGGAACTATGACGCACGAGCAGTACACCACGAAATTCAACGAGATGGCACGTCTGGTGCTGGATCAGGTGACACCTTTGTCACGAAAGATTAAAAGATACATTCCGGGTTTGCCAGCGGATATTCGCAGGAACATGATCGCTGCCCGGCCGAGTACGTTTAGGTCGGTGGTGGATTTGGCAGGGAGACTGTACGATAAGAGAACAATGGTGGTGACTAAGGGTGGCAAGCGGTAGTGATCGAAATTGGCGCGGGAAGAGATTTGGTCAGGGTGATACCTCGACGGGTAATAAGAAGGAACGAGTGGATGATCGCCGTGTGGTCACATCAAGTGCGGGGTCGAAAAGGTGTGGAAAGTGTGGAAGGGAGCGCACTGGGGAATGTAGGTTTGGGTCAAACTTGTGCTTCAAATGTGGGAAGGCGGGGCACCTGGCAAGGGACTGTCGTATAGTCCGGTGCTATAACTGTGGCGAAGAGGGTCACATAAGTAAGGATTGTAAGAAGCCGAGGGCTAAGAGTTCTGGGGTGAAGAGAACTAGAGGTGAAGGACCGAGGGCGAGCGCCAAAGTATTTACCATGACACAGGAGGAAGCTAGGATAGACCCTGATGTCGTGTCCGGTACGTTTCTGGTGAACTAAACTTTAGCTTCTGTGCTATTTGATTCTGGTGCTAGTAAGAGTTTTATTTTTGGTGCTTTCTGTGCTAAGCTGCTGTTAGTAGTAGACGTGTTGATGCACCCTTTGATGTAGAAACTGCCATAGGTAAGTCCACCAGGATTTCTGAGATAATAGAGAATTGTGATGTGGAACTTGAGGGTCATAAGTTTCCTGTTAGACCATTTGTGATGACCTTGGGTGGTTTCGATTTGGTTCTTAGGATGGATTGGCTGGCGGACTTCAAGGCGAACACTGTGTGTCGCAAGAAGCTGATTCAATTGACAGCGCCTGACGGAAGTTTGGTAACGGTTTATGGTGATCGAGTCACGACGATACTGAAGGTGATCTCAATGGCGGTAGCGGGAAATGTATGAGGCATGGATGTAGCGCCTACTTGGCGTATGTAAAGGATGTAGATGGACCAACATCACAACTGTCTGATGTACCGGTTGTGTGAGACTTTCCAGACGTGTTCCCAGAAGATTTACCAGGGGTACCACCTGACAAAGAAATTGAATTTCAGATTGATCTGATACCGGGTGCCCAACCTGTTGCCAAGGCACCATATCGGTTAGCTATGATGGAGATGAAAGAGTTGATGGAACAGTTGCAAGAGTTGCTTGATAAGGGGTTCATTAGACCGAGTATCTCTCCTTGGGGTGCTCCAGTCCTGTTTGTAAAGAAGAAGGATGGTAGTATGAGGATGTCCATTGACTACCGCGAGCTGAACAAGTTGACAGTGAAGAACCGATACCCCTTAGCGAGAATAGATGATTTGTTCGATCAGCTTCAGGGTGCCAGTTGGTTTTCAAGGATAGATCTTCGATCTGGCTATCATCAATTGAAGGTAAAGGAGCAAGATATCCCTAAAATAGCTTTCCGCACGCGCTATGGTCATTACGAGTTTGTGGTCATGTCCTTTGGTTTGACCAACGCGGCAGCTGCTTTTATGGATTTGATGAACCGTGTGTGTCAGCCGATGCTGGATAAATCAGTGATTGTGTTTATTGATGATATCCTGATTTACTCGAGGAGCGAAGTAGAGCATGCCGGTCACATTCGGGAGGTTCTAGAGACGTTGAGAAGGGAGAAATTGTATGCTAATTTCTCAAAATGCGCGTTTTGGTTGCGCGAAGTTCAGTTTTTGGGTCATGTGGTGAATCCTGATGGGATTATGGTGGACCCGGCAAAAGTGGAGGCGGTTATGCAATGGAGGTCACCAAAGACGCCATCCGAGATTCGTAGTTTCTTGGGTTTGGCGGGCTACTATAGAAGATTCATCCAAGACTTCTCTAAGATTGCTTCTCCACTAACTAAGTTGACCCGAAAAGATGTGAAGTTTGTATGGGGTCAAGCTCAAGAGAAGGCGTTCGAAGAGCTGAAGGCAAGACTGACTCAAGCTCCTGTTTTGACATTAGCCGATGGAAGCGAAGATCTGATGGATTATTCTGATGCTTTATACTCAGGGTTGGGGTGTGTGTTAATGCATAGAGGAAAGGTTATAGCCTATACATCCCGACAGTTGAAAGTTCATGAGGTTAATTATCCCACTCATGACTTGGAGCTAGCAGTCGTGGTCTTTGCATTGAAGATTTGGAGGCACTACCTCTACGGGACGAAGTGCACCATATTCACTGACCACAAGAGTCTGAAGTACTTCTTCGAGCAGAAGGATCTGAACATGAGGCAGAGACGGTGGTTGGAACTTATAAAGGACTATGATTGTGAGATCCACTACCATCCGGGCATGGCCAATGTAGTGGCTGACGCCCTTAGCCGGAAGGAGAGACCCGAGCCGATTGAAGTGAAAGCATATCAGTTGATGATGACCTCCGATGAAATGAAGCAAGTCAAAGAGTTTCAAGATGAGGTGTTGAAAGAAGATCATCTTAACTCTGAAAGAATGAGGAGTCTGGTCGCGGAATTAGGTGAAAACACACTCGGTGTTAGTACCCGATTCGGTCGTGTGTGGATTCCTTGTTTTGGGGATCTATGGGTGAAGATTGTGGATGAAGCTCACAAGACTCGATACTCCATTCATCCTGGTGCCACGAAAATATACCATGATATGAAGAAAGATTATTGGTGGCTGGGTATGAGGCGTGACGTGGTGGAGTATGTGAGTAAGTGCCTTACTTGCTTACAGGTGAAGACCGAGCAACAAAAGCCGTATGAGAAGATACAACGTTTGGATATACCAGAATGGAAGTGGGAGCACATCACCATGGATTTTATTACAAAGCCGCCGCGTACCCCGAAAGGGTATGATGCCATATGGGTGATAGTTGATCGCTTGACGAAGAGTGCTCACTTCCTACCGATCCGCGAGACATGTTCGTCAGAGAGGTTAGCTGATCTGGTCATCAAGGAAATTGTAACTCGTCACGGTGTGCCAGTGTCTATTGTGTCGGATCGCAACACCAGGTTTACATCTAAATTTTGGGAGAAGTTCCACGACGCTATGGGGACGAGATTACATATTCACACGGCTTATCATCCCCAGACTGATGGTCAGTCAGAAAGGACCATTCAGACACTGGAAGACATGCTCCGGGCATGTGTGATCGATTTTGGTGGAAGTTGGGATGACCACCTACCGTTAGTCGAACTCTCATACAACAACAGCTATCATGCCCGCATTGGCATGCCTCCATATGATATGTTATACGGTAGGAGAGGTAGAAGACCCGTTTGTTGGGGTGAAATTGGTCAAAAGGAATTGGGGAGCGTCGAGGTAATCGAGGCTACGACTAAGAACATTGAAAAGATCAAAGCCTTTATGAAGGCAGCCAAAGATAGATAGAAGTCGTATGCTGATAAACGACGCAGGCCGATTGAGTTCCAGGTGGGTGACCAGGTTATGTTGAAGGTCTCACCTTGGAAGGGTATTATCCGTTTTAGAAAGCGGGGCAAGTTGAGCCCAAGGTATATAGGCCCTTTCGAATCACTGCTCGAGTAGGAGAGGTGGCTTATAGACTGGAGTTACCGGATGAGTTAAATGGAATTCACCCAACATTCCACATATCTCATCTATGGAAGTGCCTAGCAGATGAAGATATGATTGTCCCATTGGAAGATATCGAAGTAGATGAACGACTCAATTATGTGGAGCAACCAATGGCAATCATCGACCGAAAGGAGAAAAGGCTAAGGAAAAAAGTGGTTCCTCTTGTGCGTGTACAGTGGAAGCACAGGAAGGGATCCGAGTCAACGTGGGAGACAGAGGAAGAAATGAGACAACATTATCCACGTTTGTTTGATGAATAACAGGTTTCAGGGACGAAACCTATTTGAGGGGGTGGACTTGTAACACCCGAATATTTATTATTTTGAAGCCGGTGACGAAAGAAAAGAAAATAAAGTTCAAAGTCGAGGGACCAAACTCGCCAACGAAGAAAAGTTGGGAAATGTGGTGATATTAGTAAGGAGAGGGCAGCCCACTCTCCACTCACACCCCACATTTCAGACTTCATAGAGAGAATAAGAGAGAAAGGAGAAGAATAAGAGAAAAAGAGTGGTTCGGGTCATTCGGGTGGCCAAACTCATTGTGTAGCAAGCCAAATCGAAGCCCTTAATGTTGTTCTCGTTTATGTGAGTTCTAGAACCCCATTTTTACTTGTTTTCAAATGATTTTGGGGCTGGAAAACATCTGAAATTAGGTTTTTGATTGTGTGTATGTTGACCCGTTGTGTATGTGTTTGTGTATGTATGATGCGTTTGTGGCTTGATTGTGAGCTTGTGTGTGTTTGAATGGTGTTGTGGTATGCAACCCTAAGGTTTAGGATGGTCGATTTGGGCTTAAAATGGGTTTAGATGTGTTTGCAGGCCGAAAACCCTTGGCTGCGGTCGGGATGAACTGCATTGTGCATCAGCTAGGGCTAGGCGACCGACTGGAGGCTGAATGGAGGCCATACGGCTGAATAGGGTGCGATTGGGGTCCATTCGCACTACTGGGATCCATTCGCACGATTGAAGGTCCATTCGCACGATTGAAAGGCCAGTCGCATGGAGGTCATGCGACTGAAGGTCTAGTCGCATAAGTGCTCATCCGCATTAATCTCATTCGCATGAGGTTCATCCGCATTGTCCATTCGCACGACCGAACGTTCATTCGCATGGGTATTCATCTGCATTAGTTCATTCGCATAGTGTTCAGTCGCATGGAGGCCACGCGACTGAAGGGTGTCCATACGCCCGAATAGGGATGTTGCACCCATGGGAAGCGTAGTTTGACTTCTGACTTCGGGAGAAAGGTCAGATGTATGTTTTGACGTAAAGGTTTTCGTAAGAGCATGTAAGATGACGATTGAGGCCTTAGAGAGCATGTTGGGCATGACGATGATGATGTTGCATGTTTAGGCTTGTTACGTATGTATGATGTTGCCCTGTATGATGATGATGTTTGCATATGATATGTTCCTTATTATGATGTATGTTTATCTTTCTGGTGGCTTTACGTGTCATGTGAATGAATGAATGAAGTATTATGTAAAGTAAAGTGAAAGATAATGAAAGTGGAACATAAAGTAAGAATGCATGCATTATTGAATGCTGAACGAACGAAGGAAAGGCTTGCAAACACATAAGCGAGGTGAGCAACCCTTTGGTTGCAACAGACTCGGATGGTATGCAATCCTTGAGATTGCTATGAGGTGAGCACCCCTTTGGTTGCAACAGACTCGGACAGCGCGTTATCATGAAGTTGCCATGAGGTGAGCCACCCTATGGTTGCAAGAGACTCGGATAGCATGCGATCGTTCAAATTGGCAATTTAGGGTGAGCAACACTATAGTTGCAATAGACTCGGATAGCACGGAGTCGTTGGGATTGTTAATGAGGTGAGCGACCCTGTTGTCGCAACAGACTCGAAGAAACGAAAGTGTAAATGAACGAAAGATTATGTATGAAAGAACAAAGTATGAATGAACGTAAATGAATTATCGGAATAATGTACAGAATAGGATCTTGGTCATCGACCTCAGTAATCGTGGTTGTGTGCCACGAAGAGGGTGTTGATACATTTATGTCCCTAGATCATGATATGAAATGTAATAGATCTTATTTATCTTATTCTGGTGTAATTTGATATGATTAATGAAATGATATTGGTTGTTTATGATTTGTAATGACTAATATTTCATTAATGAGTTGATATTAAATTGGTTAATTAGGTTAGCGATTGTTTGAATGGTTACACATATGTTTATTAATTAATACATTCAAACTTAACATAATGAAGTTCTCGTGCGAATGGCCCATGCGAATGGACCATAAGCATGAATAACTTCATACGAATGACTCAGTCGCACGACTGAACCGGGAGATTGGATTAGTCGTATGATTGACACATAAGATTGGCTCAGTCGCACGACTGAACACTCAGTCGTGCAGATGAATCAACCGCATGGTTCAATCGCACGATTGAACCATACTAATGGTTCAGTCGCACGATTGAATAATACCAACCTATAAATACAACCCAATTCGTGAAAAATAAGGGCTTTTGATTAATTACGATTCTAGACGTACTCTAGCCGTTCAGAACCCTCACAATTTGTTCTCCAAGTTCATAGAACACATTAGATCGATTCCCAATCAATTTCTAACGTTAGTTTCAATTCTTGATTGATTCTTCGTGTGTTCTCACTAATTGGATCGCCAATCAAATAGGATTCCGCACTATTTGATCTGGTTTACACGCTAATCTCCAGGTATTTCATTCAAATACCAGGTCCTAACAAGTGGTATCAGAGCCATAGGCTCTTGATTACGTGTGATTCAATCAATATTGATAAAAAGCTTGTGTTTTTGCACTAAAAACGCAATCTTTTGTGTCAAAAGTGATCTTGTACATTCCCTGCTCATCAAAGTTTGGTTTCTACGGACTTAGGCAATTAGACCTTGCGAAAGTTCGAATTTTTACGGCTAAAACACGTTTAACCTAGAAATTTTCGCAAAACAGCAGCTTGAGTCGCACGAGTGAGCCATTCGCACGACTGGACCTCATTCGCATTGCTAGACGCACGATTGGACATAGTCGCATCTCCATTCGTACGATTGAACCTTTCGGTCGTACTGTTCATACGCATCAAATTCATTCGCACGACTGAGCTAATCGCTTAGTTCAGCCGCACGATTGAACCAGTCGTAGAGTTCATATGCACGACTAGACCATTCGCACCCTTCAGTCGCCCCAGTGACAATTTGTTTTAGTAGACTTAAAGTTATTAGACTTAAAGTTATTCGCAATGGAAGATCAAATGTCAGCCTTTACTGCTGGAAAGGACTCTAGGATACAGAACCTGCTGTTGCTTGAGAGTGAGGTGGGTAATCATAATAAACCACCAAAGCTCTTGACGTTAGATGAGTTCCCCACTGGAAACAACGTTTTGAGATCTACCTCAATGGAGTGGATCCGAATCTGTGGGAAGCCATCGAGATTGGATATAGTACACGGTGGGAGCTGATGGAGTTAAGCTAACGTTAGGAGGGATGACGGATATGCAGGAAAGTCAAATACAATGCAGAAAAAAGAGTCTATGCATTGATTACACAATCTATTCCTAAAGACATATTCCACCAGTACTCAGAAAATAAGCTGTCAAAGAAACTTTGGGATGAGCTAGAAAAGAGGTACGACGGGAATGCTTCGTTGAAGGCAATCAAGGATAAGGAGTTAAAGAAAGAATTCGATAACTTCTCATCGATGGGAAATGAGAGTTTGGATGATGTTATAGATAGATTCTACCATCTGATTAGTGAACTGCATACACATGGGGTGGCTACTACCATGGAAGAGAAAGTTACTATTTTGCAGACGGATTGCCTAAAAAGTGGGCTTCATTCGTGTCTAATCTTAGACAAAATGGAATGCTGGCAAAACTGGATATTAATGACTTCATTCTTAAGTTTCGAGAAGAGTCACTTAGGATGAAGTACAGAGCTCAGAAGTCTTCATACAATCAAAATCCAGCTTTATACAATGCCACGCCTCAAGCTAAGATATCTGGAGCACCTCTCCAGACTGCATTGTGTCTAGCTCATCGGGTCCTTCACATGCATCTCCTTTAGGATCAGACACATCGGGACTTTTTTGTTCCCACTATATTGGATCCGAAGCAAGTGCTACTAAACTGAAGAGCGAGAATCTCGGAAATGTGACGGTGGAAGTAGCTCGAGAACACATGGATCTTTGGCTGCAATGGTCCATTCTTATGATGAACTTGTTGCTAGGAAGATTGGAAACTGCCATCTGGCAGACAAGGACTACGAGCAGGTGGACGAAATGGAGCTTGAGAGGATGGATATAAGTGGGCTTTAGCTAGTGCTGTCCGGAGGGCAAAGAAGTTTGTAAAACAGACCGGACAGAACTTGGTAGCTACTAAGGATACCACATTTGGCTTTGACAAGAGCAAAATGACCTGCTTCAACTGTGGAGAGAAGGGGCACTTCAAAAGAGAATGTGTCAAGCCTAAGAAGACGGGTAACGGGAACCCGTTCTCGTCCTTCACTCGTCAAGACAAGAAAGCTACCAGTTCTACTTCATCAACCAAGGATTCAAAAGCCTTGACTGCTCATGATGATGAAGGACAGGATTGGAGCTTTAGGTTTGTCTCACCAGGGGAATCAAACATTGCAAGTGTAAAAGATATTGACAGTGACTCCGCTAGTGAAGGAGATCTAGCAGTTGAGATAGCGATGTCACATAGTGAAGAAGCAACTGCAACCGAGGTCAGTTATAAGCCTAAAGAGGAGACTACCACGTCAGGGACAGAAAAGAGAGAATCACCTGAACCAGAGACATCTGATGCTGTGTTGATGGCTAACTCTTCTGAATCAACTCAAGTAAGTACTACTGACCAAATGTTTAATAATCATGCTTGTTCTGATTGTGATACTTCAGGAATAGCGTAGATGGTAAATTTGCTAGGTTATTAGATCATAATGATAACTTAGTAAAAGATTTGCAACTATGCACTGAGGCTAATAGGGTATTAAAACAAAATGAGCACAGTTATAAAGAAAAGATAGACCTTTTGACTAAACAGCTTAGGGAAACCGAAGTAGTTGCTTTTAACCAAGCTAATGACATTAGGTATTATCTAAACTCCCTAGAAGACACTAAGAAGGAAAAGGCAGTTCTAGAAGTAGAGGTAAATTCATTAAAACAGAAACTGCATAGTTGGACTAGTTCTTCACGCATAGTCCAACACTTAGTGAGAGAAAGGAACAACGGGGAGGGATTGGGTTATAAAGCGGTTCCACTACCACCTGAGACGTGATGAACATGCTAAAACTAGACCGATAAATAATAATCCCATCAAGGATCATATGGTGTCTACTCCTCTTGTTAGTGATCCAGATTCCTTATGCTCATCTCTTGACTTTGGAAACAAACAAAAGGAGGCCACTTCAAAGGCAAAGGATAAATTGCCCTGTGTTAATCTGGAAAAGGAGTGGGAAAAGGTTAATTAATTTAAAGTCAGGGTCAAACAAAGTCAAATCAGGACCTACAAAGACTTCTAAGGTTAATCTTTCTCATATCGAGAAAACAACCAAAGAATTAGAACCAGAGTCAAAACCTAGAGTGAGTTATGTTACTAGAGTGTCACACATTTCTCCACAAAGAAAGTTTAATTATAAAGTTGATAGCAGGTCGTGCTACAACTATCGTATATGGACACATTGCCTCCTATTGTCACTGCTATCTGACACCTAGGAAGAAGATTGAACTTCAGGTTTCAAAGCCTAGGTCTTCTAAGAGGATTCTCTGACTCCACCTAGAAGAAACAGTGAACCTAAAATTCAACCTGTAATCAGTCGACTGTTATCACAAACGGCATTGCACAAATCTGGATTATGGAAGGAGAAGACATCCTCTGTGTCTGATAATAATGACAAGAAGGAACCTGAGCTACCCTCTTCCTCTAAGGGTCAATGGGTAGAATTTATGATGTGTGATGCCTCAGGGAAATCCAAGCCAGTAAAGGCTTGGGTTCCTAACCCAAACTAATCCTTTACTTGTGTGTGCAGGGTGTTCGATACAGTGCTGAAACTAACACGTGGATAGTAGACAACGGAGCATCCAGGCACATGACAGGAAACAGAGCTTTTATCAAACGTCAAGCAAATAAAAGGAGGACATGTTTCGTTTGCTGGAAACAAGGGGGCTATATCACAGCCCAGGGAGAAGTGGGGAATCAGAAAGTTAAGTTTGATAAGGTGAACTACGTTCAACAACTACAAAATAACTTACTTTCTGTTTCCCAAATATGTGATAAGGGATTTAAAGTCATCTTCGACAATAAGAAGTATTACGTACTAAAGAAAGACTACGTGATCCCAGAGGACCAAGTTTTAATGACTGCTTCAAGATATAAAGATCTTTATGTCTTGGATCTGTCAACAGCTTCTACAATGGATCATGAGGTTCAGTGTTTTCTATCTAAAGCTACTGAAAAGGATTCCATCTCCTAGCATAGGAGAATGGGACACATTAGTCAAAGGAAGATGAATCACTTGATTAGAAGGATCTGGTGAGAGGAGTTAATGTCAAGAACTTCCAGCTTCCTGACTTTTGTGTAGCTTGCAAGAAAGGCAAACAGACAAAGAAGTCTCATACAGAAAAGAAAGTTCATTCACTAGAACTACCTCTTGAACTTCTTCACATGGATCTGTTTGGTCCAGTCAGTACAAAGAGCATTGCAGGTGACTTGTACTGTTTTGTGGTCACTGATGACTACTCAAGGTTCACTTGGGTAATGTTTCTGAAATTCAAATTAGAAACATTTGAGTCATTCAAGGAGTTGGTAACCACACTGGAATCTCTCTACAAGCTGAAAGTTAGACAAGTACGCTCAGACAACAGAACGGAATTCAAGAACCAGTGGATGGAGACATACTGCAAGGGAAAGGGAATTGTGCATCAATTCACTTCTGCCTACACACCTCAGATGAATGGCGTTGCTGAGAGAAAGAACAGAAGCTGATAGAGACAGCACAGACTATGCTGGCAGACTCGAAACTGCCTATCCAATTCTGGAATGAGGCAGTGGCAAATGCATGTTATACACTGAATCGAGTCCTGATATTCAAGCGCCACGGAAAGACATGTTACGAGCTACTACAAAGACGCAAACCAAACTTGGAGTATCTCGAACCATTTGGCGCGCCGTGCACACTTCTGAAGAAGACACAAGAGGGTAAATTCAGCGAGAAGGCAGATGAAGGCATCTTTCTAGGATACAACATACCGAACAAGCGAGTTTACAACAACT
>JACCIX010000886.1:0-63457 GCA_025506515.1 Flaveria trinervia
CGGCCATCATCCATACCAATACCATGTGCTACACCCCGGTTAGTCGTAGCTACCAGGCCGAAGTCAACAAATGAACAGCTAAACGTATGCCACGGTACTAGGAGTAACCATCAGTCTTAGCTACTGGGCCGAAGTCAACAAATGAACAGCTAAACGTATGCCACAGTACTAGGGGTGAGCGGTAGAGGTTCTACATTCAGGGTCAATCACCAAGAAGGACCCGTTATCCGATGTGTGCAAGACGTTTCATTCGTTCATTAATACATGCATTCATTCATCATGTTCCTCTTTCTTTATCTTTCACTTTACATTACATAATACTTCGTTCATTCATCATAATAGGTAAAGCCATAGGAAAGATAGTAAACATCATATTAAGGGAACATTAACATACATCAACATCACGTCATACAGGGCAACATCATACATACATAACGTACAACATCATCACCCTCATCATGCCCAACATGCTTTCTAAAACCTCGATCGCCATCTTAAAAACTCTTATGGGAACCTTTACATCAAAACTTACATCTGCACTTTCCCCCGAAAGTCAGAAGTCAATCTACACCTTCCTCGGGTGCAACAGCCCTATTCGGGCGTATGGACACCCTTTAGTCGCATGGCCTCCATGCGACTGAACATCATGCGATTGAACTAATACGGATGAACACCTATGCGAATGAACATCCAGTCGTGCGAATGGACAATGCGGATGAACACCTATGCGACTGGACCTTCAGTCGTGCGAATGGACCTTCAGTCGCATGACCCGATGCGACTGGCCCTCCAGTCATGCGAATGAACCCCAATCGCTCCCTAATCAGCCGTATGGCCTCTATTCGGCCTCCAGTCGGTCGCCTAGCCCTAACTGATGCAGAATGCAGTTCAACCCGACTGCAGCCGAGGGTTTTCGGCCTCCAAACTCATCTAAACCCATTTTAAGCCTAAATCGACCATCCTAAACCTTAGGGATGCATACCATAACATTATTCAAGCACAACCAAGCAAGAAATCAAGCCCCAAACGGGTCCTACACATACATACACGCATACATACGGGTTTTCACCCAAAAACGCGAAGAAGGGTTTTCAGATGTGTTCCAGCCCCAAAATCATTCAAAAACATGTAAAAGAGGGGTCCTAGAACTCACCTAAACGAGCACAACGACAAGAGCTTCGATTTGGCTTGCTTCACGACAATTTTGGGCGACCCGAACCAACACTTTTTTCTCTTTTTCTCCTCTTTCTCTCTATTCTTCTCTTTGTAAGCTGAAATGTGAGTGTGGGGAGAGTGGGCTGCCCTCTCCCTACATATATCACCACATTTCCCAACTTTTCTTCGTTGGCGAGTTTGGTCCCTCGACTTTTGGACTTTATTTTCTTTTCTTTTGCCACCGGCTTCAAAATAGTAAATATTCGGGTGTTACAAGTCCACCCCCCTTAAATAGGTTTCGTCCCCGAAACCTGTTATTGGTCAAACAAACGTGGATAATGCTGTCTCATTTCTTCTTCAGTCTCCCACGTTGACTCGGATCCCTTCCTGTGCTTCCATTGTACATGCACCAGAGGAACCACTTTATTTCTTAGCCTCTTTTCTTTACGATCGATGATTGCCACCGGTTGCTCCACATAATTGAGCCTTTCATCTATTTCAATGTCCTCCAGTGGAACAATCATGTCTTCATCAGCTATACACTTTCTCAGATGAGATACATGGAGTGTCGGGTGAATCCCACTTAACTCATCTGGCAACTCCAATCTATAGGCCACCTCCCCTACTCGAGCAATGATTCGGAAAGGGCCTATATATCTTGGGCTCAACTTGCCCCGCTTTCTGAATCTGATAATACCCTTCCAAGGTGAGACCTTCAACATAACCCGGTCACCCACCTGGAACTCAATTGGCCTACGTCGCTTATCGGCATACGACTTCTGTCTATCTTTGGCTGCCTTCATAAAGGCTTTAATCTTTTCAAGCTTCTCTATCGTAGCCTCGATTACCTCGACGCTCCCCAATTCCTTCTGACCAATATCACCCCAACAAACGGGTGTTCTGCATCTCCTACCATATAGCATCTCATATGGTGGCATACCAATACTGGCATGATAGCTGTTGTTGTATGAGAATTCGGCTAACGGTAAGTGGTCATCCCAACTTCCACCAAAATCGATCACACACGCCCGGAGCATCGGAGCATGTCTTCCAGTGTCTGAATGGTCCTTTCTGACTGACCATCAGTTTGGGGATGATAAGCCGTGCTAATGTGTAACCTCGTCCCCCTAGCGTCGTGGAATTTCATCCAAAATTTAGATGTAAACCGAGTGTCGCGATCAGACACGATAGACACCGGCACACCATGACGAGCTACAATTTCCTTGGTGAACAGATCAGCCAACCTCTCAGATGAATACGTCTCGCGGATCGGTAGAAAATGAGCGCTCTTCGTCAGACGATCAACTATCACCCATATGGCATCATACCCTTTCGGGGTACGCGGCAGCTTCGTAATGAAGTCCATGGTGATGTGCTCCCACTTCCATTCCGGTATATCCAAAGGTTGTATCTTCCCATACGGCTTTTGATGCTCTGCCTTCACCTGTAAGCAAGTAAGGCACTTACTCACATACTCCACCACGTCACGCTTCATACTCGGCCACCAATAATCTTTCTTCATGTCATGGTACATTTTCGTGGCACCAGGATGAATGGGGTATCGAGTCTTGTTAGCTTCATCCATTATCTTCACCCGTAGATCCCCAAAACGAGGAATCCACACACGGCCGAATCGAGTTCTAACACCGAGTGTGTTTTCACCCAATTCCCCAACCAGACCTCTCATTCTTTCCGAGTTAAGATGATCTTCTTTCAATGCCTCATCTTGAAACTCCTTGATTTGCTTCATCACATCAGAGGTCATGATTAGTTGATAAGCTTTCACCCGATTCGGTTCGGGCCTTTCCTTTCGCCTAAGGGCATCCGCCACCACATTAGCTTTGCCTGGATGGTAAGGGGTAGCGGTTCTTCACTGTCAACTTGTTCAGTTCGCGGTAATCAATGCACATCCTCATACTACCATCTTTCTTCTTTACAAATAGGATCGGAGCACCCCAAGGAGAGATACTCGGTCTAATGAACCCCTTATCAAGCAGCTCTCGCAGCTGCTCCATCAACTCTTTCATCTCGTTGGAGCCAACCGATATGGTGCCTTGGCAACAGTTGGGCACCCGGTATCAGATCAATCTGAAATTCAATCTCTCTGTCAGGTGGCACTCCTGATAAGTCTTCTGGGAACACGTCTGGAAGGTCACACACAACTGGTACATCAGCTAGTTGTGGTGTTGGTGTATCCACATCCTTTACATAAGTCAAGTAGGCGCTACATCCACGCCTCACACACTTTCCCGCCACCGCCATTGAGATCACCTTCGGGATCGTAGTAACCCGATCACCATAAACCGTTACCAAACTTCCGTCAGGCGCTGTCAACCGAATCATCTTCTTGCGACACACAATGTTCGCCTCGAAGTCTGCCAACCAATCCATCCCAAGAACCAAATCAAAACCACCCAAGGTCATCCCGAACGGTCTAACAGGAAACTTATGACCCTCAAGTTCCACATCAAAATTCTCTATCATCTCAGAAATCCTGGTAGACTTACCTATGGCAGTTTCTACATCAAAGGGCGCATCAACACGTCTACTACTAACAGGCAGCTTAGCACAGAAAGCAGCAGAAATAAAACTCCTACTAGCACTAGAATCAAATAACACAGAAGCTAAAGTCTGGTTCACTAGAAACGTACCGGACACCACGTCAGGGTCCGTCCTAGCCTCTTCCTGTGTCATGGTGAACGCTCTGGCGCTCGCCCTCGGTCCATCACTTCCCGTCTTCTTCACCCCTGAACCCTCGTCCTCGACTTCTTACAAACTCTGCTCATATGACCAGTTTCCCCACAGTTAAAACATTTGCCCGATAGGCAATCCTTCGCCATATGCCCTGTCTTCCCACACTTGAAGCACAAGTTTGACCCAAACCTACATTCCCCGCTATGCTCCCTTCCACACTTGCCACACCTTTTCGACCCCGCACTTGGTGTGACCACACGGCGTTCATCCACCCGTGCCTTTTTGTTACCCATCAGGGCATCACCCCGACCAACCCGTTTCCCGTTCCAGTTCCGATCACCACCACCCTTCTTACTCGCTTCAGTCACCACCACCTCCCGCTCGTCATACAGCCTCCCTGCCAAATCAACTACCAACCTAAACGTGCTTGGCCGGGCGGCGATCATATGCCGGCGAACATCCACCGGTAAACCCTGAATGTACCTCTTGATTTTCCGAGACAGAGGCGTCACCTGATCAGGCACAAGCCGTGCCATTTCATTAAACTTGGTGGTATACTGCTGGTGTGTCATGGTTCCAGCCTCCAACTGCAGAAACTCCCTTTCCAACTTGTCCATTTCCCGATAAGGACAAAATTCCTCAATCACCAACCTTCTCAGCTCAGGCCATTTCATTTTCCCAATGGCCCTACTACCCTCAGCTTGGACAATGTTGTCCCACCAGCACAGAGCTGAATTCACAAAAGAGTGGGTAGCAAACTTCACCTTTTGGTCCTCTCGGCACTCGCTGATATCGAGAACAACTTCCATTTCCCTCACCCACCGGTGAGCAGCTGCAGCGGTGCCGTTTCCATCAAAAGTAGGGGGTTTGCATCTCATAAAAGCCCCATAATTACATCCTCGTGCCGTCTCCGGCGCAGGCTCTTCTTCTTCCTCCTCACCATCAGATAGAACCGTTTCCGGCTCTGGTTGTTCCCGTTCTCCAGAGGATCTGTTTCTTTCTTTTCTTTCCCCTTCTCGTACAGCCTTAATAACTTCAGTCACCACAGACGGTAAGATTGTCTGCATGACCTGATGGATTTCTTCTACAACAGCCTCCTTTACTGAGGCTCTCAGATTGGCGCTTTCGTCGCCACCCTCCGGATGAGGGGTCTCTGGTTCTTCATGAACCACCCTCTCAACTCTGGGTCTCCCTCTCTTAGGTCGCGGTTCAGCATCGTGACCTCCACCCCTAGAAGCTTTCGAAGATCTACCTCCGGCCATCACACGCACACTGAAAGATTCAAACACCAACACGGTCATTCAAGGAAACAACTCAGTTTATGTCAAGTATAGTAAGTCCCTAATTACAGTGGCCAGTTGTGATTAGCCACTTACTTTACTCTTCATACCCCAAGTATTACCTGTCCTGACTACATCAGTATTTAAATCTACATATAACACATAACACATACCATGCGCACATAAAACCGGTTAACACATAACACATTATTCAAGCACAACCAAGCAAGAAATCAAGCCCCAAACGGGTCCTACACATACATACACGCATACATACGGGTTTTCACCCAAAAACGCGAAAAAGGGTTTTCAGATGTGTTCCAGCCCCAAAATCATTCAAAAACATGTAAAAGAGGGGTCCTAGAAGTCACCTAAACGAGCACAACGACAAGAGCTTCGATTTGCCTTGCTTCACGACAATTTTGGGCGACCCGAACCGACACTTTTTTCTCTTTTTCTCCTCTTTCTCTCTATTCTTCTCTTTGTAAGCTGAAATGTGAGTGTGGGGAGAGTGGGCTGCCCTCTCCCTACATATATCACCACATTTCCCAACTTTTCTTCGTTGGCGAGTTTGGTCCCTCGACTTTTGGACTTTATTTTCTTTTCTTTCGCCACCGGCTTCAAAATAGTAAATATTCGGGTGTTACACATTAACCAAAACATCAAAGTTTCAATCCACCATTGTAATTGCCATATATGATATTTAGACACAGAAGAAAACAATAAAAAAGGGTACATTGATCACTCTAACATTACAAACGCCAGATCAATATGATATCCCGATATGGAAGATCGCCGATGAATAGGAAAAGGCTGCAGGAACGGCGACGTCTTCTCTTAGAATTTAGAAAAAAAGGTAACTTGGAATTGTGGGGGTGGGGTGGGGTGGGGGTGTTGGGGAGGACAAATTAAGATCAGCATCTTATGAACTTTAGTTCAAAAGAATGGGCCTTGAAATTTTAGGGCACAAGTTCTAACCTTACTTCATTAGCTTATTCGGCTAACCCTAAGAGAACATATACTTTAACAACTCGTACTCTTACATCCAGGCTCCAGCACCCTTGACTTTAACAACCTTTCATATAACAAATAAAAATTCATATATTAGAAATATTTAATTGGAAAATATAAAACATAATTTATTATCTTTTTCACGTGCTAAACCGTAACATTTTTCCCTTCATCCATAGACTTTTATTGCTTATCGCTTCAAGATGTTGTTAGTGAACAAGCTTCAAGATATACGTGAGATCAAAATCAACATGATGTAGTGTAATTTGGAATTATAAATATATAACCCTCAAATGATCATCATATACTTGTGGTTCTGAGAGAAATTATCACAACTCACTCACTTGCACAGAAATAAAAACACTCATAAATTCTTTAAACACACCATCAACTTCTTTATTGCAAATAACATAAAGGAAAGTATATTGTCTCATTACATACCCATAAATTTAACAAACATGAAAATAAGATTACAACATTAAAAACATACTGCACCACTACTTATATGTATGGCAACACATGGCATAATTGCCTTTTTTGAATAACATCAACCACATGCATGCAAGTACGTAAACAAAGATAAACACACATAAACGACTATGAGAATACCTTCAACAAAGAAGTAACATGAGATCATACAAAGTGTTCTGATATATAACGAGTATATGTTGCTCGTATATTATGCAATTGGGTATGAGGCCTTCATAGCAATGCCACAGAGTCCCGTAGCGCCAACATCTCTTTGCATTCGGATAAACCCTTTTTCCCCCCAATTTGTACCATATGAGTTCTTCGCAAGCCAAAAGTTGGTGCCATCATCAGCTGTACCATATCCAACTACGGTAATAGCATGGTTTAGTTTGGTTCCACATTCTCCTGTGAAAACACCACTTTTATAATGTTGGAAATAGAATCCACTAGCATCCATGGCTATGGAAACCGGTTGCATAGACACAGCCTTCAGCAATTCTGCTTCGCTATTGGTAGGCACATCTTCGTATCCAGTGATATGAGCAGCATATGACGTTTCTTTTGTCGTGCTACACGCCCCTCTAATTCCTGAATATGGATAACTAGTCTCTGTGGCTAAGCCGTTGTTTTGTATGATATATTTGAAAGCTTCATCCATAATGCCACCATCACAACCTTTAAAAATGGCTTCAAATCCATAGGTCTTCAAACATTTAAGAGACGCTAAACACAATTCTTCTTAAATTATTGTATCTAAGGGTTTCAAACATTAATTAATTAGTACACTTGATTTAGAAAAGGCTTTAGTAAAATGATTTTTATATAGATGACATTTAAGTAACATTTTAACTAAACAATCACTAAGTAAATTAAATATTTTTTTTTCATTTAATGCATTCTTCTATTCTCATTTTGTCGATTTGTCTTTATGGAAAATCTATAATGGTGATTATCAATGGTTACCTATTCACAACGACAAGGTTCCAGTTCACTACTCAATTTTCTATTCGTTTGTCCCTTAGTTACTTTTCTTCAAAAGAATATCTTTTCACAAATTTATTACATCCAACAGTTTTAGAAAATCCCATAATTAATCACTAAATTCAACCTTAAAAAACAAACAAAGAATAATTCCACTAAATAAGCATTATTCTTTAGAGAAATCAACGCACACTACAACAATATTACCCTATCGCGACTAGATTTATGGCGACGATAGTGTGTCCTCGCTATAGGTCACCCTATCGCGACGACATGTTGAAGCTATAGCGTTGATTAGGGTTTTGGCTACCAAAACTCTATCGCGACGACATATCGTCGCGATAGGGTGACCTATAGTGAGGACACACTATCGTCGCTATAGGTTTAGTCGCAATAGGGTAATTTTATCGTAATTTATATTTATTTCAGATGGTTAAGAAGTTTCTTTATCTATGCCGACGACACGTCGCCGCCATATATAATACTTTTTTATTTTACTTCCTCTAAAATAAATACGCGGTAAAAATGTCCGCCTTTTCTCAAATCTCTATCGCGACGACATGTCGTCGCGATAGATAAATTATTTTTTCCTTTTTTTCCTTCTAAAAAATTGGAGGGAAATACCCCGCCTTTTGTCAAACATCTATGGCGATGACATGTCGTCGCCATAAGGTCTGGACCTTTTTTATAAAAATAACAATATTAACAATAATATATTGTGGACTTTTTTATATTTATTATAATTATACATATAAAAATAGTACTTATAAAATAATAGTTATATTTATTATAATTATAAGTCATAATAATATATTTTTTAAAAAATAATAATATTAACAATAATACATTGTGGACTTTTTTTATATTTATTATAATTTTTTATAAAAATAATAATATTAACAATAATACATCGATGTTAAATTATATATGTTGATATTTATTATTTATAATTATAGACGACGACAACAACAACAAACAACAACAACAACACAGCAGCAGCAGCAGCAGCACCGGCACCGGCACCGGCACCGGCACCGGCACCGGCACCGCACCGGCACCGGCACCGGCACCGGCACCGCACCGGCACCGTGTAACACCCGAATATTTATTATTTTGAAGCCGGTGGCGAAAGAAAAGAAAATAAAGTCCAAAAGTCGAGGGACCAAACCCGCCAACGAAGAAAAGTTGGGAAATGTGGTGATATATGTAGGGAGAGGGCAGCCCACTCTCCCCACATCCACATTTCAGCTTCATCAAGGGGGAAGAGAGAAAGAAGAAGAGAAAAAGAGGAAAAAGTGTTGGTTCGGGTCGGTTCGGGTCGCCAAAATCGTCGTGAAGCAAGCCGAATCGAAGCTCTTGTCATTGTGCTCGTTTAGGTGAGTTCTAGGACCCCTCTTTTACTTGTTTTCAAACGATTTGGGGCTGGAAAACATCTGAAATCGAGTTTTTCGTATGTGTGTAAGTTGACCCGTTTGTGTATGTGTATGTGTATGTATGATGCGTTTGTGACTTGATTTCTTGCTTGATTGTGCTTGAATGATGTTATGGTATGCATCCCTAAGGTTTAAGATGGTCGATTTAGGCTTAAAATAGGTTTAGATGAGTTTGGAGGCCGAAAACCCTCGGCTGCAGTCGGGTTGAACTGCATTCTGCATCAGTTAGGGTTAGGCGACCGACTGGAGGCCGGATGGAGGCCATACGGCCGATTAGGGTGCGATTGGGGTCCATTCGCACGATTGGGGTTCATTCGCATGACTGGAGGGCCAGTCGCGTGGGTGTCATGCGACTGAAGGTTCATTCGCACGACTGGAGGTCCAGTCGCATAGGTGCTCATCCGCATTGTTCAATCGCACGACTGGATGTTCATTCGCATAGGTGTTCATCCGTATTAGTTCAATCGCATGATGTTCAGTCGCATGGAGGCCATGCGACTGAAGAGTGTCCATACGCCCGAATGGGGCTGTTGAACCCGAGGAAGGTGTAGGTTGACTTCTGACTTTTGGGGGAAAGTGCAGATGTAAGTTTTGACGTAAAGGTTCCCACAAGAGTTTTAAGACGACGATCGAGGTCTTAGAAAGCATGTTGGGGCATGACGAGGGTGATGATGTTGCATGTTGTGTATGTATGATGTTGCCATGTATGATGTGATGTTGATGCATGTTTATGTTCCTTAATGTGATGTATAATATCTTTCCTGTGGCTTTACTTGTTATGATGAATGAACGAAGTATTATGTAACGTAAAGTGAAAGATAAAGGAAGAGGAACATGATGAACGAATGAACGTCTTGCACACATCGGATACGGGGTCCCTCTTGGTGATTGACCCCAAATGTAAAACCTCTACCGCTCACCCCTAGTACTGTGGCATACGTTTAGCTGTCATTCGTTGACTTCGGCCCAGTAGCTAAGACTGATGGTTACTCCTAGTACCGTGGCATACGTTTAGCTGTCATTCGTTGACTTCGGCCCGGTAGCTACGACTAACCGGGGTGTAGCACATGGTATTGGTTTGGGATGATGTCCGATGCGCAAGTAAGGTAATGAAAGAAGGAATGAACGAATGAAGAAGATAATAATGATATTATCTATGTGTACGTACGATGTGTGATCATGTAAAAGTAACGAACGGTTTTATCTGAAAGTAAAGTATGTTTTATTTATAAAACTAGAACTCACTCAGCAACGCTGACTTTGATGTGTTTCCAGTTGGCAGGTAATGATTGCTGAGGATGGCACGGGCGACTACTCAGCTCTTTTGGGATGGCATTCTTTTGATTAATGTTTTTGCATTGTAATGCGAACAAACTATTTTTGTAATGACGTTGTATTAGTTTGCAAAAGCATTTACATGGAAATGAAAGTTTTTTAGTTTTCCGCTGCGATTTATTAAATACTAATGTAATTATATGTTTTATGTGCGATGAGAACCCAGCTGTAAGCGTCCGGGGAACGGGGCCTTACAAGTTAGTATCAGAGCCAAAGTTTAAGTGAAATGGGTAAATTTTCAAATTTAACCTAATCTTAAACTGAGAATGGGACGGAAGGGAATGGGATGCCAAACTGAGTAGCTGCGTGCCATCAGGTATTTTCATAAAGTTAATCGGTTTTATGTGCGCATGGTATGTGTTATGTGTTATATGTAGGTTTAAATACTGATGTAGTCAGGACAGGTAATACTTGGGGTATGAAGAGTAAAGTAAGTGGCTAATCACAACTGGCCACTGTAATTAGGGACTTACTATACTTGACATAAACTGAGTTATTTCCTTGAATGACCATGTTGGTGTTTGAATCTTTCAGTGTGCGTGTGATGGCCGGAGGTAGATCTTCGAAAGCTTCTAGGGGTGGAGGTCACGGTGCTGAACCGCGACCTAAGAGGGGGAGGCCCAGAGTTGAGAGGGTGGTTCACGAAGAACCAGAGACCCCTCATCCGGAGGGTGGCGACGAAAGCGCCAATCTGAGGGCCTCAGTAAAAGAGGCTGTTGTAGAAGAAGTCCATCAGATCATGCAGACAATCTTACCGTCTGTGGTGACTGAAGTTATTAAGGCTGTATGAGAAGGGGAAAGGAAAGAAAGAAACAGATCTTCTGGAGAACGGGAACAACCAGATCCGGAAACGGTTCTATCTGATGATGATGAGGAGGAGGAAGAGCCTGTGCATGAAACGGCACGAGGATGTAATTATGGGGCTTTTATGAGATGCAAGCCCCCTACTTTTGATGGAAACGGCACTGCTGCTGCCACTCACCGGTGGGTGAGGGAAATGGAAGCTGTTCTCGATATCAGCGAGTGTCGAGAAGACCAAAAGGTGAAGTTTGCTACCCACTCTTTTGTGGATTCAGCTCTGTGCTGGTGGGACAACATTGTCCAAGCTGAGGGTAGTAGAGCCATTGGGAAAATGAAATGGCCTGAGCTGAGAAGGTTGGTGATTGAGGAATTTTGTCCTCATCGGGAAATGGATAAGTTGGAAAGGGAGTTTCTGCAGTTGGAGGCTGGAACCATGACACACTAGCAGTATACCACCAAGTTTAATGAAATGGCACGGCTTGTGCCTCATCAGGTGACGCCTCTGTCTCGGAAAATCAAGAGGTACATTCAGGGTTTACCGTGGATGTTTGCCGGCATATGATCGCCGCCCGGCCAAGCACGTTTAGGTCGGCGGTTGATTTGGCAGGGAGGCTGTATGATGAGCGGGAGGTGGTGGTGACTGAAGCAAGTAAGAAGGGTGGTGGTGATCGGAACTGGAACGGGAAACGGTTTGGTCGGGGTGATGCCCCGATGGGTAACAAAAAGGCACGGTGGATGAACGCCGGGTGGTCACATCAAGTGCGGGGTCGAAAAGGTGTGGCAAGTGTGGAAGGGAGCACAACGGGGAATGTAGGTTTGGGTCAAACTTGTGCTTCAAGTGTGGGAAGACAGGGCATATGGCGAAGGATTGCATGTCGAGCAAATGTTTTAACTGTGGGGAAATGGTCATATGAGCAGAGATTGTAAGAAGTCGAGGACTTAGGGTTCAGGGGTGAAGAAGACGGGAAGTGATGGACCGAGGGCGAGCGCCAGGGCGTTCACCATGACACAGGAGGAGGCTAGGACGGACCCTGACGTTGTGTCCGGTACGTTTCTAGTGAACCAGACTTTAGCTTCTGTGTTATTTGATTCGGGTGCTAGTAAGAGTTTTATTTCTGCTGCTTTCTGTGCTAAGCTGCCTGTTAGTAGTAGACGTGTTGATGCGCCCTTTGATATAGAAACTGCCATAGGTAAGTCTACCAGGATTTCTGAGATGATAGAGAAGTGTGATGTGGAACTTGAGGGTCACAAGTTTCCTGTTAGACCGTTTGTGATGACCTTGGGTGGTTTCGATTTGGTTCTTGGGATGGATTGGTTGGCGGACTTCGAGGCGAACATTGTGTGTCGCAAGAAAATGGTTCGGTTGACAGCGCCTGACGGAAGTTCGGTAACGGTTTATGGTGATCGGGTTACTACAATCCCGAAGATGATCTCAATGGCGGTGGCGGGAAAGTGTATGAGGCGTGGATGTAGTGCTTACTTGGCCTATGTAAAAGATGTGGATACACCAACACCACAACTAGCCGATGTACCGGTTGTGTGTGACTTTCCAGACGTGTTCCCAGAAGACTTATCAGGAGTGCCACCTGACAGAGAAATTGAATTTCAGATTGATCTGATACCGGGTGCCCAACCTGTTGCCAAGGCACCATATCGGTTGGCTCCAACCGAGATGAAAGAGTTGATGGAGCAGTTGCGTGAGCTGCTTGATAAGGGGTTCATTAGACCGAGTATCTCTCCTTGGGGTGCTCCGGTCCTATTTGTAAAGAAGAAGGATGGTAGTATGAGGATGTGCATTGACTACCGCGAACTGAACAAGTTGACAGTGAAGAACCGCTACCCCTTACCGAGGATAGATGATTTGTTCGATCAGCTTCAGGGTGCTAGTTGGTTCTCGAGGATAGATCTTCGGTCTGGTTATCATCAGTTGAAGGTGAAAGAGCAAGATATCCCTAAAACAGCTTTCCGTACGCGCTATGGCCATTACGAGTTTCTTGTCATGTCCTTTGGTTTGACCAACGCGCCAGCTGCTTTTATGGATCTGATGAACCGTGTGTGTCGGCCTATGTTGGATAAATCAGTGATTGTGTTTATTGATGATATCCTGATTTATTCGAAGAGCGAGATTGAGCATGCCGGTCACATTCGAGAGGTTCTAGAGACGTTGAGAAGGGAGAAATTGTATGCTAAATTCTCCAAGTGTGCATTTTGGTTACGCGAAGTTCAGTTTTTGGGTCATGTGGTGAATCCTGATGGGATTATGGTTGACCCGGCGAAGGTGGAGGCGGTTATGCAATGGAAGTCACCAAAGACGCCATCCGAGATCCGTAGTTTCTTGGGCTTGGCGGGCTACTATAGAAGATTCATCCAAGACTTCTCTAAGATTGCTTCTCCACTAACTAAGTTGACCCGAAAGGATGTGAAGTTTGTATGGGGTCAAGCTCAAGAGAAGGCGTTCGAAGAGCTGAAGGCAAGGCTGACTCGAGCTCCTGTTCTGTCATTACCCGATGGAAGTGAAGATCTAGTGGTGTATTCTGATGCTTCCTACTCGGGGTTGGGGTGTGTGTTAATGCAGAGAGGGAAGGTTATAGCCTATGCATCTCGACAGTTAAAGGTTCATGAGGTCAATTATCCTACTCATAACTTGGAGCTAGCAGCCGTGGTCTTTGCATTGAAGATTTGGAGGCACTATCTCTACGGGACAAAGTGCACCATATTCACCGATCATAAGAGCTTGAAGTACTTCTTCGAGCAAAAGGATCTGAACATGAGGCAGAGGAGATGGTTGGAACTTATAAAGGATTATGATTGTGAGATCCATTACCATCCAGGCAAAGCTAATGTGGTGGCGGATGCCCTTAGCCGAAAAGAGAGGCCCGAGCCGATTCGGGTGAAAGCTTATCAACTAATCATGACCTCTGATGTGATGAAGCAAATCAAGGAGTTTCAAGATGAGGCATTGAAAGAAGATCATCTTAACTCGGAAAGAATGAGAGGTCTGGTTGGGGAATTGGGTGAAAACACACTCGGTGTTGGAACTCGATTCGGTCGTGTGTGGATTCCTCGTTTTGGGGATCTACGAGCGAAGATAATGGATGAAGCCCACAAGACTCGATACTCCATTCATCCTGGTGCCACGAAAATGTACCATGACATGAAGAAAGATTATTGGTGGCCGGGTATGAAACGTGACGTGGTGGAGTATGTGAGTAAGTGCCTTACTTGCTTACAGGTGAAGGCAGAGCATCAAAAGCCGTATGGGAAGATACAACCTTTGGATATACCGGAATGGAAATGGGAGCACATCACCATGGACTTCATTACGAAGCTGCCGCGTACCCCGAAAGGGTACGATGCCATATGGGTGATAGTTGATCGTCTGACGAAGAGCGCTCATTTTCTACCAATCCGTGAGACGTATTCATCTGAGAGATTGGCTGATCTGTTCATCAAGGAAATTGTAGCTCGTCATGGTGTGCCGGTGTCTATTGTGTCTGATCGTGACACTCGGTTTACATCTAAATTTTGGAAGAAATTCCACGACGCTATGGGGACGAGGTTACATATTAGCACGGCTTATCATCCCCAGACTGATGGTCAGTCAGAAAGGACCATTCAGACACTGGAAGACATGCTCCGGGCATGTGTGATCGATTTTGGTGGAAGTTGGGATGACCACCTGCCGTTAGCTGAATTCTCATACAACAACAGCTATCATGCCAGTATTGGTATGCCATCATATGAGATGCTATACGGTAGGAGATGCAGAACACCCGTTTGTTGGGGTGATATTGGTCAAAAGGAATTGGGGAGCGTCGAGGTAATCGAGGCTACGACAGAGAAGCTTGAAAAGATTAAAGCCTTCATGAAGGCAGCCAAGGATAGACAGAAGTCGTATGCCGATAAGCGACGTAGGCCAATTGAGTTCCAGGTGGGTGACCGGGTTATGCTGAAGGTCTCACCTTGGAAGGGTATTATCAGATTCAGAAAGCGGGGCAAGTTGAGCCCAAGATATATAGGCCCTTTCCGAATCATTGCTCGAGTAGGGGAGGTGGCCTATAGATTGGAGTTGCCAGATGAGTTAAGTGGGATTCACCCGACATTCCATGTATCTCATCTGAGAAAGTGTATAGCTGATGAAGACATGATTGTTCCACTGGAGGACATTGAAATAGATGAAAGGCTCAATTATGTGGAGCAACCGGTGGCAATCATCGATCGCAAAGAAAAGAGGCTAAGGAATAAAGTGGTTCCTCTTGTGCGTGTGCAGTGGAAGCACAGGAAGGGATCCGAGTCAATGTGGGAGACTGAAGAAGAAATGAGACAGCATTATCCGCGTTTGTTTGACGAATAACAGGTTTCGGGGACGAAACCTATTTAAGGGGGGTGGACTTGTAACACCCGAATATTTATTATTTTGAAGCCGGTGGCGAAAGAAAAGAAAATAAAGTCCAAAAGTCGAGGGACCAAACCCGCCAACGAAGAAAAGTTGGGAAATGTGGTGATATATGTAGGGAGAGGGCAGCCCACTCTCCCCACATCCACATTTCAGCTTCATCAAGGGGGAAGAGAGAAAGAAGAAGAGAAAAAGAGGAAAAAGTGTTGGTTCGGGTCGGTTCGGGTCGCCAAAATCGTCGTGAAGCAAGCCGAATCGAAGCTCTTGTCATTGTGCTCGTTTAGGTGAGTTCTAGGACCCCTCTTTTACTTGTTTTCAAACGATTTGGGGCTGGAAAACATCTGAAATCGAGTTTTTCGTATGTGTGTAAGTTGACCCGTTTGTGTATGTGTATGTGTATGTATGATGCGTTTGTGACTTGATTTCTTGCTTGATTGTGCTTGAATGATGTTATGGTATGCATCCCTAAGGTTTAGATGGTCGATTTAGGCTTAAAATGGGTTTAGATGAGTTTGGAGGCCGAAAACCCTCGGCTGCAGTCGGGTTGAACTGCATTCTGCATCAGTTAGGGTTAGGCGACCGACTGGAGGCCGGATGGAGGCCATACGGCCGATTAGGGTGCGATTGGGGTCCATTCGCACGATTGGGGTTCATTCGCACAACTGGAGGGCCAGTCGCGTGGGTGTCATGCGACTGAAGGTTCATTCGCACGACTGAAGGTCCAGTCGCATAGGTGCTCATCCGCATTGTTCAATCGCACGACTGGATGTTCATTCGCATAGGTGTTCATCCGTATTAGTTCATCGCATGATGTTCAGTCGCATGGAGGCCATGCGACTGAAGAGTGTCCATACGCCCGAATGGGGCTGTTGAACCTGAGGAAGGTGTAGGTTGACTTCTGACTTTTGGGGGAAAGTGCAGATGTAAGTTTTGAAGTAAAGGTTCCCACAAGAGTTTTAAGACGACGATCGAGGTCTTAGAAAGCAGGTTGGGGCATGACGAGGGTGATGAAGTTGCATGTTGTGTATGTATGATGTTGCCATGTATGATGTGATGTTGATGCATGTTTATGTTCCTTAATGTGATGTATAATATCTTTCCTGTGGCTTTACTTGTTATGATGAATGAACGAAGTATTATGTAACGTAAAGTGAAAGATAAAGAAAGAGGAACATGATGAACGAATGAACGTCTTGCACACATCGGATACGGGGTCCCTCTTGGTGATTGACCCCAAATGTAAAACCTCTACCGCTCACCCCTAGTACTGTGGCATACGTTTAGCTGTCATTCGTTGACTTCGGCCCAGTAGCTAAGACTGATGGTTACTCCTAGTACCGTGGCATACGTTTAGCTGTCATTCGTTGACTTCGGCCCGGTAGCTACGACTAACCGGGGTGTAGCACATGGTATTGGTTTGGGATGATGTCCGATGCGCAAGTAAGGTAATGAAAGAAGGAATGAACGAATGAAGAAGATAATAATGATATTATCTATGTGTACGTACGATGTGTGATCATGTAAAAGTAACGAACGGTTTTATCTGAAAGTAAAGTATGTTTTATTTATAAAACTAGAACTCACTCAGCAACGCTGACTTTGATGTGTTTCCAGTTGGCAGGTAATGATTGCTGAGGATGGCACGGGCGACTACTCAGCTCTTTTGGGATGGCATTCTTTTGATTAATGTTTTTGCATTGTAATGCGAACAAACTATTTTTGTAATGACTGTTGTATTAGTTTGCAAAAGCATTTACATGGAAATGAAAGTTGTTTTAGTTTTCCGCTGCGATTTATTAAATACTAATGTAATTATATGTTTTATGTGCGATGAGAACCCAGCTGTAAGCGTCCCAGGAACGGGGCCTTACACACCGGCACCGGCACCCGCACCGGCACCCGCACCCGCACCCGCACCTGCACCAGCACCGGCGGCGGCGGCGGCGGCGGCGGCGGCTGCGGCAGGAGCAGCGGCAGCGGCAGTGTCCACATCCTTTACGTAGGCCAAATAGGCACTACATCCACGCCTCATGCACTTTCCCGCCACCGCCATCGAAATCACTTTCGGGATTATCGTGATGCTATCACCATAAACCGTCAATTTATTTCCATCAGGCATTATCAATCGGATCATCTTCTTGCGGCACACGATGTTTGCCTCATAGGTTGCTAACCAGTCCATCCCTAGTACTACATCAAATCCACCTAGGGGTATCACATGTAAACTAGCAGCAAAACTATGACCCTCTAGTTCTATGGCACAGTCCTCTGTCACATCAGTAATTCTAGTAGACTTACCAATAGCAGTTTCTACATCAAATGGTGCACTGACCTTTCTACTAACAACAGGCAACTTAGCGTAGAAAGTAGTAGAAATAAAACTCCTACTAGCACCAGAATCAAACAATATAGAGGCATAAGTTTGGTTTACTAGAAACATACCTGACACAACATCAGGATCAGCTCTGGCTTCCTCCTGGGTCATGGTGTAAGCTCTAGCACCTGCCTTCTGTCCTCCTTCCTCTGGCTTCTTCTTCTCTGCCCCAGAGCTCTCTGCCCCAGAGCTCTCTGCCCTCGGCTTCTTACAGTCTCTAGCGATATGGCCAGGCTGACCACACCTGAAGCATACCTTCATCCCCATTCTACACTCACCGGTATGCTCTCTCCCATATTTTTCACACCTCCTCAGCCCTGATCCAGATGTGACCACACGTCGATCACCCACCTTTGCCACCTTCTTGTTTGGAGCGGTTCTACCACGTCCAAACCGTTTCCCATTCCAGTTCCGACTACCACCATCCTTCCTATCCACCTCAGTCACTACCACCTCTCGCTCATCATATAATCTGCCAGCCAAGTCAACTGCCGACCTGAACGTGCTCGGCCGGGCGGCAATCATATGCCTATGGATATCCGTCGGCAGCCCCTGGATGTCTTTTTTAATCTTTCGTGACAATGGTGTCACTTGATCGGGCACCGGCCGCGCCATTTTATAAAATTTGGTGGTGTACTGCTGGTGTGTCATCCTTCCCGCCTCCAGCTGCAGGAAGTCTCTTTCTACCTTGTCCATCTCTCTGTGAGGACAGAATTCCTCGATCACTAGCTTCTTCAGTTCAGGCCATCTCATTCTTCCAATGGCCCTGCTACCCTCGGCTTGGACAATGTTGTCCCACCAGCACAAAGCCGAGTCCACAAAGGAGTGGGTAGCGAACTTCACCTTTTGGTCCTCACGGCACTCACTGATATCGAGGACAACCTCCATCTCCCTCACCCATTGGTGAGCAGCTGTAGTAGTGTTGTTCCCATCAAAGGTAGGGGGCTTGTATCTCATAAATGCCCCATAGTTGCAGCCTCGAATCGCCTCCGGCGTAGGCTCTTCTTCATCATCCTCATCATCGGACGGAACCGTATCAGTCTTGGGCTGTCTTCTTTCGCCCGTAGGTTCACCCCTTTCTTTTCTCTCTCTTTCTCTAACTGCCTTGATCACTTCGGTCACTACAGACGGTAGAATCGTCTGCATGACCTGGTGAACCTCTTTCACCACAACCTCTTTTACTGAGGCTCTCAGATTGGTGCTCTCGTCGTCACCCTCCGGATAAGTGGTCTCTGGCTCTTCATGAACCACTTTCTCTACTCTGGGTCTCCCTCTCTTAGGTCGCGGAGCAGCACCGTGACCTCCACCATGAGAGGCCTTTGAAGATCTACCTACAGCCATCCTCTATAAACACACTATAAGATTCAAACACTAACACGGTAATTCAAGGTAATACTCAGTTTATGTCAAGTACAGTAAGTCCCTAATTACAGTGGCCAGTTGTGATTAGCCACTTACTTTACTCTTCATACCCCAAGCATTTCCTATCCTGACTTAATCAGTATCTAAATCTACTATAAGCACATAATCAAATAGCATGCGTAAGTAATACCGGTTAACTTTAAGAAAGGACATACATGATGGCACGTAGCTACTCGGGCTGACATCCCTCCATTTGTCCTATTTTCAGTTTAAGTTTAGGTTTTAAAAGTGTATTTAACCCAATTCTTTTAAACTTTGGCTCTGATACCAACTTGTAAGGCCCCGATCCCGGAAACCTCACAGTTGGTCATTCATAGCAATTAAAACGTTAATCATTACAAATAAACGAGCTTATGCAGCGGAATACATTTATCAAAAGCCATTCATTTCATTTAAACCCTTGTTGTTGAGCAATACATCATCGTTTAACTGATTGCAAAAGAATTGTTTATATGCATTACAAAACAACAGCAACATAGAATACGCGTGGATTTCAGTCTTTCCCTTGCCGAGTAGCTTCACTCTCGTGCCATCCTCAGAAATAATTACCTGCCAACTGAAAATGTATAAAAGTCAGTGTCTGAGTGAGCTCTAGTTTTAAAAGTAATAAAATACTTTCTATATGTTGTATAAGAAAATACTCTTTTCTGTAAAATACAACTCTGTAGTGTCTATGCGAGCACGCATCAACTATATGAACAAATAATGTTCGATCTCTGTACTGTATGCCTTGTTTGTAAACTTTAGCTTTATGTTTCACTTTCTGTATGGACCATTGAGCAGTACCCCAACTATATGCGCGATGGAAAACGGGTGATAGGCCATCTATATCCCTCGAAAGGGTCAACTGTATCCCTCGAAAGGATCAACTATATCCCCCGAAAGGGTAACTGTATCCCCCGAAAGGGTCAACTATATCCCCCGAAAGGGTAACTGTATCCCCCGAAAGGGCAACTGTATCCCCCGAAAGGGTCTGTGTACTATGTACAAGGTCGACCCAATCACCCAGGACACGCTACAAAGGTCCTGCCAATCTCAATCGATTGACCCTGTGTGCATAAAAGGGTAGCTAACCCGCAGCACAGTTGAGCTAACGATAACACGGTCGTGTCCCTCTTGTAAGCTTGCAAGACTTGTTAACATTTTATTAATGTTCCTCTTCTTTCTTTATTGCTCTTTCACTTTATTATTACGAAATACTTTACGTTACGATAATAACATACCACGTAAAGTCACATACTATGGGTAATAATAATAAAAGCAATAACCATAATAAGGAACAATCATAATCAATCATATCATGCATGAAACAACATCATTAATAAGCCCTTAGTCAACCTCGGTCAAATCCCTAAAGCACAGACTCCCAGAAAATTCTGTAAAAATTTCTAAGTCTTAGGCGCATGGGAACTATTTGGGCGCATGAGCCCTATTTGGGTGTTTCATCACTATTTAGGCGCATCAGCCTAACAAAACATTTTCACTTTAGGCGCATGAACTCATTCAGGCGCATGTGCACTATTGGTGCGTATGAACACTTAGGCGCATGGGCCACTTGGGCGCATGGGCACTATTGGTGCGTATGAACACTTAGGCGGATGGGCCACTTGGGCGCATGGGCACTATTGGGGCGCATGGCCCTACACTTAGTCGTCTGACTATTATTTTCTAGGCGCATGGACAACTGTTTAGGCGCACGGGCTATACTTTATCATTTCTAAGGTAATCTTAGGCGCATGGAATACTGTTTGGGCACATGGATCACACTTAGTTCTTACTATGGCATTTTTAGGCGTATGAGCCTTATTTAGGCGCGTGGACCTTCTGTACTATATGTTTCCAGTATGTTTTTAACCCAAATCATTGAATCTGTCTGTTCTAAGCTTAATGTGGCTATTGTAACATGAATAACCTATAAGCATACAAGAATCACATTCATTCATGCACAATGCACACGGATGAACATACATGAACTTTATAAAACCATTTTAATACATTTTCAGCCCCAAAGATCATTTAAAACAAGTAAAACCGGGGTCTAGAACTCACCTGATACAAATTGGGTGTTTCTTCCTTTGAACCCGCTTGCAAAGAGTTCCAAAACACCTAAAATCAACACCATATGCACACACCCGAACACAACACAAGCACATAAGCACAAGAGCACATAACCGGGATAAAACCCGTCATACACATAAAAACCGTGAATTCTTACCTTGAATTCGCCCACTTCTTCTTCTTGTTCTGAAAACCGAGAGTTCTCTGCTCTCTCTCTAAAAAAAACGAAGAAGATGGTGATGTGAAAAGAGGGTGATGTGAAAAGAGGGTGGGCGGCCATACTCACCTTTACACCAACTTTATAAGATTTTTTTGTCCTTTTTACACTTTTAGTCCCTCCACTTGGACTTAATTGCCCTTTCTTTCTTTTATTTTTTATTTCTTGTCTTTTAAAATAATCGGGTGTTACATGGCTATGATGATGTATCGGAGCCTTTATTTTACCCGTTAATGACTCGCGCAATGCACGCGGCTGTTCAACGCTAGTATAATTTAAAAAAGGGCTTTTAGATACTTTGTTTTTACAAGTGTATCTAAAAATCAAACAAATTTGTATGAAAACATAAATCGAAACGAAAGGTTTCTCAAATTATAAGAATGATTCAAATTCTCCACCACCTGCGGTTTTGGTATTTTGAGCTTCAATTTCTTCTGTTAAAGGAGATCCGAGAAACTATGGTATTAGAATATGTGTTTCCAGAAAGAACAAGCGCCATTGTTGGCTTTTGACAAACTCTAAGAACACATAGACAATCTAACACTTATTCTAGCAACAGTGGGTTACTCATCATGGTAAATTGTTTTCAGAAGATCTAACCTAAAGATGATGACACAAGGATTGGAAGAGATATAAAACCCCTAGTTTTCTTATGTTACAAAGATTAGAAATCGATGAATTTATTGTATCTAATAAAATAAGGTTTTTTTACACTTGTTACTAGATCTAATTACACAAAAGGTTACATCATGTAACAAAATAATAAAGTCGTGAGATGCCCATAAAATGTTGGCGCATGCTTACAATAGCAAAGAAGAAAGCATATAACAAATAACGGTTTAGTTTACCTAAATCATGAGGAGAAGACCATATATATGATGTAATATTAGGGTTTAATCACCAGCCAAACTAACAAATGGGTAGCCTTCACTTAAAGCTACAAGCTTTTGACAAACTCTAAGAAAACATAGACAATCTAACACTTATTCTAGCAACAGTGGGTTACTCATCATGGTAAATTGTTTTCAGAAGATCTAACCTAAAGATGATGATACAAGGATTGGAAGAGATATAAAACCCCTAGTTTTCTTATGTTACAAAGATTAGAAATCGATGAATTTATTGTATCTAATAAAATAAGGTTTTTTTACACTTGTTATTCTTTAAACTCATATTTTTTGTCACTTGTTATTCTTATAGACATCATAACATTATTTTCCTTTGAAAAGAATATTATAGTAATCTAAATACTCAAATTAATTTCTCTCTCTAATTAAAAATTAATTTTATTAATTGCTACATTTATCTCTTTTATTTAGACTTTTTTAAAATTAAAATATCATTTTCAAAATAGATTTTATTAAGCAAATTATAAATCACATCTTTTTATTAATATATAAAAAATAAAAAAGGTGAAATTTTCTGATAGCAAAGTTATTAAAACAACGAGAATAATTAAAAACAAAAGTTCTTAACAAAATTTTTTTTATATAAAATGAACTTATATAAAAAAAATCTAAAAATGAATGTTTATAAATGAAACAATTTTGATAAGAAGGTAAAAAAATAGTATAATTGTTTTAGTTCTGGAACTATTACGAATATAAAATTTTATTCATATCTTATATTAAAATATCATAGTATAACTTTTCATTGTTATTGCTAACTATAATCCGTTTATTAAATGAATTTGTAGACTACCTATCTATCTAACTGTCTATCTATCTATCTATAATTAAGAAAAATTAAGATGAGACTTGACAGAATTATAAGTCTTATCATATTAATTTTCTTATTTCTCTCTTTGTTATTATTAATAATATTAAATACTAATAATATTACTCATACTAATTTCAAACTAAAAATGTATAATTTAATAAATAAATTAAAAACCTATGTTTTAATTATAATAACTATTTATAAGTAATTATAATCATATTTTATCTTGGACATGGTTTTATAATTCATAAATTTTTATAAGTAGTTATTGAATATTTTATTTATAGAACACATGGACGGCTCAATGCTTTTGAAGGCTCTAAGCGCAATAAAAAAGTTGGAGACTTTTTCCAAATCAACTCATTGACTTCATGCCAAGATTCATTGAATGGGTTAAAAGATGCACCCACACTGTGAAATAAAAAAAAGAACAATGAATATGAAAGTGTTAAGGGTTTAGAAAAATATACATTTACATCATGATAGTAAGAAAAAAATTGCAAGTTTAACCATTAAAAAGCAAGGACTTTAATCTGCTTACTTGTGTTCATGGGACATAAATAAGATTATGAATTTTAGTAACACAAGTTTAGCTAGAAATATTATAGCAAGAATGTGATGAAAACAACAAATTACTTAACCTAAGACTAGGCTTATCAAACTAAGTAATAATACACTCATCACTAATAAGAAATTAGGGTTATTATATGTATAACTTGCCAAACCTACAATTAGAGATGAACAAAAAAACAGGTTCGGGAACCGTTTACTCAAAAAAACCGGAACCGGTTTCAAATAAAACCGGTTTTGGCCCAAACTGGTCTCGAACCGACCCAAACCGCCGGTTTCTAAATGGTTTGGAATCCACGCACTTAAAACCGATTTATAAAACGGTTTAAAAGTTAAAAACCGGTTAAACAAGGTAAGAAAAACCGGTTTGGGTAAAATAACCGGTTTCAAACCAGTCCGAACCGGTTTGATAGGTTTGAATTTTCGGTGTGCCAAAAGCAGTTTGTAACCCGAACCGGTTTGAAAAAAGCAGTTTGACCCCACTACATAAAAACCGGTTTGGTTTTGAACCCGAACTGGTTTGGCCAAAAAAACCTGTTTAAACACCTCTACCTGCGATACATATGAATTCAAAGAATTAACACTCATAACACCTATATAATTTAAGATTTTGGTCATATCATTTGTCACATATTATTAAGATGAATGCATACAACTTACAAGAACAATTTCCAAGACCAGTATTTGCCCAGCTTCAATATAAAAATGAAAATGATGGATATAACGTAAAAGAACTAGGATCCAAGGGCCAATTGCATTGAAATATGACTAGTTCAACTTCCCTTTTTGATGCACCCTTTTATTGTGAAAACTTACGACTATATAAGTTGAAATCATCAAACAAAAAATACAATATCATAAAAAGAAATTGATAACAATACCCTCCAGGCCCCCAAAACTTCATCTTTGACCTTTTTTCCACCATCATTCTTAGCAACCAAAGATGCAATATCTAGACAATTTTTACAAATAAGTCCAAGCGTAGTAATATGAGATTTAGACACGGAATAAAACAATTAAAAAAGGATACATTTATCACTCTAACATTGCGAACGCCAGATCGATATGATATCCCCTTATGGAAGATCGCCAATGAATAGGAAAAGGCTGCGGGAACGGCGACTTCTTCTGTTAGAATTTAAAAAAATGTAACTTGAAATTGTGGGGAGAGGACAAATTAAGATTAGCGCCTTATAAACTTTACTTCAAAAAATGAGGCCTTAAAATTTTGGAGCCCAATCCCTAACCTTACTTCATTAGCTTATTCCGCCACTCCTAAGAGAGCATACACTTTGACAACTCGTACTCTTACATCCATCACCCTTGACTTTAACAACCTCTCAAATGACAAAAAAAATCATATATTAAAAATATTTAATTGAAAAATATAAAATATAATTTATTATCTTTTTCACGTGCTAAAGCATAACATTTTCCCCTTTATCCATATACTTTTAATGCTTATCGCTTCAAGATGTTGTTAGTGAACAAGCTTCAAGATTTACGTGAGATCAAAATCACCATGATGTAGTGTGATTTAGTAATATAAATATATAACCCCCAAATAATCATCATATACTTGTGGTTCAAAGAGATATCAAAACTCACTCACTTGCACAGAAATGAAAACACTAAAAAATTCTTTAAACACACCATCAACTTCTTTATTGTAAATAACATAAAGGAGAGTATATTGTCTCATTTACAAGCCCATAAACTTAACAAACATGAGAATAAGTTATACCAATAAAAAACATATTGCTCCACTACTTCTATGACAACACATGACATAATTACCTTTATTGAATAACATTAACCACATGCATGCAAGTACGTATACAAAGACAAACACACATAAACGACATGAGAATACCTTCAACAAAGAAGTAACATAAGATCATACAAAGTGTTCTGATATATAACGAGTATATGGTGCTCATGTATTATGCAATTGGGTATGAGGCCTTCATAGCAATACCACAGAGTCCCGTAGCGCCAACATCTCTTTGCATTCGGATAAAGCCTTGTTCTCCCCAATTTGTACCATATGAGTTCTTCACAAGCCAATAGTTTGTGCCATCATAAGCCGTACCATATCCAACTACTGCCATCGCATGGTTTAGTTTGGTTCCACATTTTCCTGTGAAAACACCACTTTTATAATGTTGGAAATGTTTTCCACCGGCATCCATGGCTACAGAAACTGGTTGCATAGACACCGCCTTGAGCAATGCTGCTTCGCTATTATGAGGCACATCTTCGTATCCGGTGATCCGAGCAGCATATGACGTTTCTTTTGTCGTGCTACAAGCCCCTCTAATTCCTGAATATGGATAACTAGTCTCTGTGGCTAAGCCGTTGTTTTTTTTGATATATTTGAAAGCTTCATCCATAATGCCACCATCACAACCTTTATTAAAGCCAGCGGTGTCACAATCAACTAATTGTTGCTCTGATAATGATACAAGCTTGCCTGTAGATAACTGGTGGGCTCCTTCGACTGCTGCTACTGCTGAAAAAGCCCAGCAGGATCCTGTACAACATGTAAATAAGTAAGTAGACCTGAAATTAACGGAGTGTGTATGTGTTTAGAAGCAAGACAATTTGATTTCTTACCGCAGTTTCGTTGATGCTTCACGGGTGTCACAGCTCCTTCTTGCCTCCAGTCAATTGAAGGTGGAACTGACGTCAAATTCTCGTACCTAAAATTTGTAGTTCTAGGACGAGATATGTCTACAAACCCGTTGTATGCCGCCCTGAATTCCTCATTTGTCAAGTCAGTAAATGCATTGACACCAAGCTTGTAAGACTTGCCTCCCTCACTGTTGAATGCCTCTATCTGCTCAAGGTTAGCTTTGAATATCTTAAAGCGCATTTCCTTTTCGGCTGCATCTTTGTAGGTGCGTCCATGGAGAGCCATCCACTGCACGTGTTTCTCCACTAAGGACGTGTCATTTAGGGACCGCGATGTGGCTACCATACTTAGTACTCCCACAAGGAGAAGTGCTACAAAGGCCAACCTCCTCAGAGCCATGTCTTTCTTAAGGTGAACAGGTGCAATAGATTAGTAATCTGTGTAAGCTGATAGTTGTGCAATTGCTTGCATGAGAAAGAGGGATTTATAGATGATCTCCATGCAAGAAGGTTTGATAAAATTAAATGACATCAGTTGTATCATTGTCGTTAATTTGGTATGGAGGAAAAGGACGAACTGCATTTTCTCATTTGTTACATCATTAATTTTCAAGTCTATCCTTTTTTCATCAAATATATAAAAAAAGGTTAAATCTTTATTCCATAAAGATGAAGATAGAAGAAACATGAAATGAGGTTTTTTAAATAGGACGAAATGGTTAGTTACTTATTTAGTTCTATTATTCATATAGGATGAAGATAAAGCTCACAATGTGTTTATAGGTGACAAACATCTTAATACTACTGAATTACGTATATATTGATCGTTTCACAAATTCTAAGAGAAAGTATTAAGAAGTCATTTTTATGTCTTTGTAAACATACAATGGATATTTTAGAAGCTTCAAACATGATAACATAAACATAAGTGAGTTCTAAACACCATTACAAGCTAATTAAAAATGACTTTAAATCCGTAGGGTTTCAAGCTTTAAACGGGCACTAAACACAATTTTTTCTAAATTATTGCATCAATATGGGCTACAAACATTATTTAACCGGTACACTTGATTTAAAATAAGCTTTAGTAAACGAATTTTATATACATGCGATTTAGGTGACGTTTCAAATAAACAATCAATACACATAGTCTAACTATAGGTAGTTTTAAGTTAATTAATGTATATGAATAACAAATTTAACATAAAAAGCTAGCCAATTATGCTTTTTATTTCATTTAATGCATTATTCTATTACATCTTGTCGATTGAGGAGGGATGCTAACAACACCACAATGTTATTTGAAAACAAGAGAAAACCAACCACAATGTTATGTGAAACCAATAGAAAACCAATTAAACCGGTCACATAATACACATAGTTTTTATCACTACCCTTTATATTTATGTATGTGTATATATAAATACAGATATGGATCAAATGAAAAACGTAACATGATTTACATATACGTAACCATTTTTCAATCGACATAGTGTTACGTATACATAATACTCTTCATTCTTGTATCTATGTTCAACATATATGTAACAAAAATTTAAATAACTATTTTACAATTAAAAATAACAAAAAATGTATACATTATATTATTAGTTTTTGTAGTTTTCTTTGTTTTTCACATAACTATTGGTTTTCTCAGCAACCCTCCCTTTTGTCGATTTGTCTTTATGAAAAATCTATAACGATGACTGTCAATGATTACCCATTCCACAAGGACTGTTGTCCAAGGTTCCATTTCACTACTCAATTTTCTATCTGTTTGTCCTTTAGTTACTTCTTCTTCAAAAGAATATCTTTTCACAAATTCATTAGATCCAACATTTCTAGAAAATCACATAATTAATCACTATTCAACCTTAAAAAACGAACAAAGAATAATTCCACTAAATAAGCATTATTCCTTAGAGAAATCAAGGCAAGAAATTCGATCCAAGACAAATTATTCATTAGTAATCAAAACTCTAAGAACAACACAAGTAATAAACTCAAACAACATCAGGAACTTATAATCAATCAACAAGATCTAAAGTCGATCTTCGGTTCACTTTGTTGTTGTTTTTCCCCTAACCTTTCATAGTTTAGTAAACGTATTACGTATATGAACAAAACTTTTTTTTAACTAAGTAAACTTATTAATTGTATTTTTTTAAAAAATTGTTCATTCTTTCATTCACTTTTTTATCATTTTGTCTTATAAAAACTATACTCTTTACCACTAGTTGACTGCCGACCCATTATACTATAACTCGATTGGTAACATTGTTGGCTATAGTGCCACAAATAGGGGTATTTTTGGTATTTTGTATTGTTACCTTATGTGTTGGGTTTATTTGAATTATTTCCATTTGGCTTCTGCTGGAGGTTCCCTGCGTCGGTGTTGATCAGACATTAAACTATGTTCAGGTTCACGGCACAACGACACGTTGAAACAATCACACCACCATCGGCTACTTCCGTTACCGCCACCTATCGGGTAGAAACTTACATCACTGGATGTCGTTAAACCCGTTGCGGCACTCCCTCCTGAAAACCTTATCCGTGAAAACCTGAATCTAAGCCTGAAATGAAGATTTGAAGATGTGGATGAGGAGCTAACGATGGAGACGCGAACACGAGAGGAAGTTACTAAATATAAAGACTTTAAGATGACGGACTAAAAAAACTTCAGTTCAATCTACTAAATAAGGCACGTGAGATGGTGAGTAGTCACTAAAACTAGTTAACCATTACTATATTATACAACAATTAACCTACCCTCTGTTCTTTTTTAATATATATATATATATATATATATATATATATATATATTTAGTATACATATGTGTGCTTTTTTAAATTACCTCTCATAAATATTCTTATTTTTTTTTGCTACAAAATTTTTCAATGGGTTCATTATTTTAGTGTTGGTATTGTTTACATTGTAATGTGAAAGACATAACTACATTGGTATCAAAGGGCAACTTGCAAATCGAATTTTAACGTTGTTATCAACGTTTACCGACGTACCTTTTACCACATTAATAAAATCGCATAGTCCCACCGCATTGCCGAGTGAAATATCTCGTTTCACCACAAACTACAAACTTTTGACCCTTGTTGTAGCAGAAAATACGTTATAAAAAATTACAACATTAGATCTAATTAAACGAAAGGTGCCCTCTTGTAATAAAATTATAAGTTCGTGACTTGCCAATCTAATATTGACACATATTTATATCGATGGTAGCTATGCATATTATAATGATAATGAGGGTCGAATCCATCATTCAATGATATGTAAGACGTAGTAGGGACTTTCATTTTTTTAGCATGGGTCGTTGTCTAAATCTTGAAAAACAAGATAATTTAAAGTACAACTAATTGCCCATTTAATATTTAATTTTTTACTAATCTTACTTTAGTTGATATGGGTGATCACAATAACATACTCATCATAGATTTAGATGCATAGTTTGCATTTTATTTACACTCGGTTTAGATTGTAAACTTTTCCATTCTTTCATAATCATGTATAGAAGAAATCCTGTTTGAATATTAGATAATTATGCTACTTTAATTACTATTTGTCACCTATGTGAAAGTTTAGGAGTGATAATAGTCAAATTAACGGTATGTAGTTAATCAGCCACCGGGTAATATTTTTTATTATTAAAATCCAATTATCTGTATTGTCTTATTTTTATAATATTATTTTTACTTTGAATTTGTTTGTTTCCAAACTTTTGTTAGTGACACCAAAGGTTCGAGTATCTCCGCCAACACATTTTCACTCTTTATTGAGTCTTCAAATATTGTCGGTGCAACTTGAACATGTATTTATTTTAATTTATAAAAGGTCGGACCAAAACATATCCGCACCACGCGTGCATACCATAGTTTGTTTTAGTTGTGAAAAAAATACATACTTATTTGTTTTACAAAACAACACATGGAGAATGGCTCATTCTAATTAATTAAGACCGCATGCATCATTAATTTTGAAACAAAACACATTCTTCTATTGATATTTTATCGTTTGTCATTTAAAAAAAGTAATTTGGAACCGACGCGCGCGTTGCACGCGTGTTAGACCAGTTAAAACGAAGCTCAAATAAACGCACATTGTCTGATCATCACGTCAATGCTATCACAACTTTTATTTGTTAACAAAGTTGCTATGTGTTCTGTAAATCTAAAATAAAGGAATAATAGATTTAGTATTAACACATGTGTTCTATAAATCTATGCCAAATTGAACAACCCAACCGAATTTAACTCCCATCAAGAACAAATCAAGTTTCAACAACAAGACCAATTTCTATTCATATGAAGTCTATTTAGATTCATCTCGAATAACATATTAATAGCCTTCTTGATATTCAGTGAACCTATTACCCTTTAGAAAGTTGTTTGAAAAGGCCAACAATGAAAAACCATTGTCATTTCAAACCATTTCTGAAACCTCGAAATAAATTAACATAATAAAATAATTCTAAAGAACATTTAAGCTTATAAGATACACCATCATTTGAAAACACCACCAAGATTTTGCAATAACCTAACACATTAAACAAACAATAGGCTCAGATATGTAGCACAATTGGCTGTAATGGAGGATGCAAGTTTAGAAGATGACCTACCCTGTAACACCCGAATATTTATTATTTTGAAGCCGGTGAGGAAAGAAAAGAAAATAAAGTCCAAAAGTCGAGGGACCAAACTCGCCAACGAAAGAAAGTCGGGTGAGGGGAAGTATATAAGGGAGAGGGCAGCCCTTACCCTCTCCCCCACACTCACAAATCAGCCAAAGAAAAGGGAGAAGAGAGAAAGAAGAGAAAAAGAGGAAAAAGTGTTGGTTCGGGTCGCCAAAATCGTCGTGAAGCAAGCCAAATCGAAGCTCTTGTCGTTGTGCTCGTTTAGGTGAGTTCTAGGACCCCTCTTTTACATGTTTTTGAATGATTTTGGGGCTGGAACACATCTGAAAACCCTTTTTCGCGTTTTTGGGTGAAGACCCGTATGTATGCGTGTATGTATGCGTAGGACCCGTTTGGGGCTTGATTTCTTGCTTGGTTGTGCTTGAATAATGTTATGGTATGCATCCCTAAGGTTTAGGATGGTCGATTTAGGCTTAAAATGGGTTTAGATGAGTTTGGAGGCCGAAAACCCTCGGCTGCAGTCGGGATGAACTGCATTCTGCATCAGTTAGGCTAGGCGACCAACTGGAGGCCGACTGGAGGCCATACGACTGATTAGGGTGCGATTGGGGTTCATTCGCACGACTGAAGGTCCATTCGCATGACTGAAGGTCCATTCGCACGACTGAAGGTCCATTCGCACGACTGGATGTTCATTCGCATAGGTGTTCATCCGTATTAGTTCATTCGCATGATGTTCAGTCGCATGGAGGCAATGCGACTGAAGGGTGTCCATACGCCCGAATAGGGCTGTTGAACCCGAGGAAGGTGTAGATTGACTTCTGACTTTCGGGGGAAAGTGCAGATGTAAGTTTTGACGTAAAGGTTCCCATAAGAGTTTTTAAGATGACGATCGAGGTCTTAGAAAGCATGTTGGGCATGATGAGGGTGATGATGTTGTATGTTATGTATGTATGATGTTGCCCTGTATGATGTGATGTTGATGCATGTTAATGTTCCTTAGTGTGATGTATAATATCTTTCCTATGGCTTTACCTATTATGATGAATGAACGAAGTATTATGTAACGTAAAGTGAAAGATAAAGAAAGAGGAACATGATGAATGAATGCATGTATTAATGAACGAATGAAACGTCTTGCACGCATCGGATAACGGGTCCTTCTTTGTGATTGACCCTGAATGTAGAACCTCTACCGCTCACCCCTAGTACTGTGGCATACGTTTAGCTGTTCATTTGTTGACTTCGGCCCAGTAGCTAAGACTGATGGTTACTCCTAGTACTGTGGCATACGTTTAGCTGTTCATTTGTTGACTTCGGCCCGGTAGCTACGACTAACCGGGGTGTAGCACATGGTATTGGTAAGGATGATGTCCGATGCGCAAGTAAAGTCATAATGAACGAATGAAAGAATGAAGAAGATAATAATGATGTTATCTATGTGTACGTACCATGTGTGATCATGTAAATGTAACGAACGGTTTTATATGAAAGTAAAGTATGTTTTATTTATAAAACTAGAACTCACTCAGCAACGCTGACTTTGATGTATTTTTCCAGTTGGCAGGTAATGGTTGCTGAGGATGGCACGGGCGACTACTCAGCTCTTTTGGGGATGGCATTCTTTTGATTAATGTTTTTGCATTGTAATGCGAACAAGCTATTTTGTAATGAATGTCGTATTAACTTGCAAAAACTTTTATATGGAAATGAAAGTTTGTTTTAGTTTTCCGCTGCGATTTATGAAATACAAATGTAACTATACGTTTTGTGTGCGATGAGAACCCAACTGTAAGCGTCCCGGGAACGGGGCCTTACAAGTTGGTATCAGAGCCAAAGTTTAAGTGAAATGGGTAAATTTTCAAGATAAAACTTTACTTAAACTAAGAATGGGACGGAAAGGGAATGGGATGCCAAACTGAGTAGCTGCGTGCCATCAGGTATTTTCGTAAAGTTAATCGGTTTTAATGCTTGGGGTGTGAAGAGTAAATTAAGTGGCTAATCACAACTGGCCACTGTAATTAGAGACTTACTATACTTAACATAAACTGACCTGTTCCCTTGAATGACTGTGTTGGTGTTTGAATCTTTCAGTGTGCGTGTGATGGCCGGAGGTAGATCTTTGAGAGCTTCTAGGGGTGGAGGTCACGGTGCTGAACCGCGACCCAAGAGAGGGAGACCCAGAGTTGAGAGGGTGGTTCATGAAGAGCCAGAGACCCCTCATCCGGAGGGTGGCGACGAAAGCGCCAATCTGAGAGCCTCAGTAAAGGAGGCTGTTGTAGAAGAAGTCCATCAGGTCATGCAGACAATCTTACCGTCTGTGGTGACTGAAGTTATTAAGGCTGTACGAGAAGGGGAAAGAAAAGAAAGAAACAGATCCTCTGGAGGACGGGAACAACCAGAGCCGGAAACGGTTCTGTCTGATGATGAAGAGGAAGAAGAAGAGCATGTGCCAGAGGCAGTGCGAGGATGTAACTACGGGGTATTTATGAGATGCAAGCCCCCTACTTTTGATGGAAACGGCACCGCTGCAGCTGCTCACCGGTGGGTGAGGGAAATGGAAGCTGTTCTCGATATCAGCGAGTGCCGAGAGGACCAAAAGGTGAAGTTTGCTACCCACTCTTTTGTGGATTCAGCTCTATGCTGGTGGGACAACATTGTCCAAGCTGAGGGTAGTAGGGCCATTGGGAAAATGAAATGGCCTGAGCTGAGAAGGTTGGTGATTGAGGAATTTTGTCCTCATCGGGAAATGGATAAGTTGGAAAGGGAGTTTCTGCAGTTGGAGGCTGGAACCATGACACACCAGCAGTATACCACCAAGTGTAATGAAATGGCACGACTTGTGCCTGATCAGGTGACGCCTCTGTCTTGGAAAATCAAGAGGTACATTCAGGGTTTACCGGTGGATGTTCGCCGGCATATGATCGCCGCCCGGCCAAGCACGTTTAGGTCGGCGGTTGATTTGGCAGGGAGGCTGTATGACGAGCGGGAGGTGGTGGCGACTGAAGCAAGTAAGAAGGGTGGTGATGATCGGAACTGGAACGGGAAATGGTTTGGTCGGGGTGATGCCTCGATGGGTAACAAAAAGGCACGGGTGGATGAACGCCGTGTGGTCACATCAAGTGCGGGGTCGAAAAGGTGTGGCAAGTGTGGAAGGGAGCACGGCGGGGAATATAGGTTTGGGTCAAACTTGTGCTTCAAGTGTGGGAAGACATGGCATATGGCGAAGGATTGCCTGTCGGGCAAATGTTTTAACTGTGGGGAACTAGTCATATGAGCAGAGATTGTAAGAAGTCGAGGACTAAGGGTTCAGGGGTGAAGAAGACGGGAAGTGATGGACCGAGGGCGAGCGCCAGGGCGTTTACCATGACACAGGAGGAGGCTAGGACGGACCCTGACGTTGTGTCCGGTATGTTTCTAGTGAAGCAGACTTTAGCTTCCGTGTTATTTGATTCGGGTGCTAGTAGGAGTTTTATTTCTGTTGCTTTCTGTGCTAAGATGCCTGTTAGTAGTAGACGTGTTGACGCGCCCTTTGATGTAGAAACTGCCATAGGTAAGTCTACCAGGATTTCTGAGGTGATAGAGAATTGTGATGTGGAACTTGAGGGTCATAAGTTTCCTGTTAGACCGTTTGTGATGACCTTGGGTGGTTTCGATTTGGTTCTTGGGATGGATTGGTTGGCAGACTTCGAGGCGAACATTGTGTGTCGCAAGAAGATGATTCGGTTGACAGCGCCTGACGGAAGTTTGGTAACGGTTTATGGTGATCGGGTTACTACGATCCCGAAGGTGATCTCAATGGCGGTGGTGGGAAAGTGTATGAGGCGTGGATGTAGTGCTTACTTGGCCTATGTAAAAGATGTGGATACACCAACACCACAACTAGCCGATGTACCGGTTGTGTGTGACTTTCCAGACGTGTTCCCAGAAGACTTATCAGGAGTGCCACCTGACAGAGAGATTGAATTTCAGATTGATCTGATACCGGGTGCCCAACCTGTTGCCAAGGCACCATATCGGATAGCTCCGACGGAGATGAAAGAATTGATGGAACAGTTGCAAGAGTTGCTTGATAGGGGGTTCATTAGACCGAGTATCTGTCCTTGGGGTGCTCCGGTCCTATTTGTAAAGAAGAAGGATGGTAGTATGAGGATTTGCATTGACTACCGCGAACTGAACAAGTTGACAGTGAAGAACCGCTACCCCTTACCGAGGATAGATGATTTGTTCGATCAGCTTCAGGGTGCCAGTTGGTTCTCGAGGATAGATCTTCAATCTGGTTATCATCAGTTGAAGGTGAAGGAGCAAGATATCCCTAAAACAGCTTTCCGTACGCGCTATGGCCATTACGAGTTTCTTGTCATGTCCTTTGGTTTGACCAACGCGCCAGCTGCTTTTATGGATATGATGAACCGTGTGTGTCGGCCTATGTTGGATAAATCAGTGATTGTGTTTATTGATGATATCATGATTTATTCGAAGAGCAAGATTGAGCATGCCGGTCACATTCGAGAGGTTCTAGAGACGTTGAGAAGGGAGAAATTGTATGCTAAATTCTCCAAGTGCGCATTTTGGTTGCGCGAAGTTCAGTTTTTGGGTCATGTGATGAATCCTGACGGGATTATGGTTGACCCGGCGAAGGTGGAGGCGGTTATGCAATGGAGGTCACCAAAGACGCCATCCGAGTTCCGTAGTTTCTTGGGCTTGGCGGGTACTATAGAAGATTCATCCAAGACTTCTCTAAGATTGCTTCTCCACTAACTAAGTTGACCCGAAAGGATGTGAAGTTTGTATGGGGTCAAGCTCAAGAGAAGGCGTTCGAAGAGCTGAAGGCAAGACTGACTCAAGCTCCTGTTCTGTCATTACCCGATGGAAGCGAAGATCTGGTTGTTTATTCTGATGCTTCCTACTCAGGGTTGGGGTGTGTGTTAATGCAGAGAGGGAAGGTTATAGCCTATGCATCCCGACAATTGAAAGTCCATGAGGTTAATTATCCCACTCATGACTTGGAGCTAGTAGCCGTGGTCTTTGCACTAAAGATTTGGAGGCACTACCTTTACGGGACGAAGTGCACCATATTCACGGACCACAAGAGTCTGAAGTACTTCTTCGAGCAGAAGGATCTGAACATGAGGCAGAGGAGATGGTTGGAGCTTATAAAGGATTATGATTGCGAGATCCATTACCATCCGGGCAAAGCTAATGTGGTGGCGGATGCCCTTAGCCGAAAGGAAAGGCCCGAACCGATTAGGGTGAAAGCTTGTCAACTAATCATGACCTCTGATGTGATGAAGCAAATTAAGGAGTTTCAAGATGAGGCATTGACAGAAGATCACCTTAACTCGGAAAGAATGAGAGGTCTGGTTGGGGAATTGGGTGAAAACACACTCGGTGTTGGAACTCGATTCGGCCGTGTGTGAATTCCTCGTTTTGTGGATCTACGGGTGAAGATAATGGATGAAGCTCACAAGACTCGATACTCCATTCATCCTGGTGCCACGAAAATGTACCATGACATGAAGAAAGATTATTGGTGGCCGGGTATGAAGCGTGACGTGGTGGAGTATGTGAGTAAGTGCCTTACTTGCTTACAGGTGAAGGCAGAGCATCAAAAGCCGTATGGGAAGATCCAACCTTTGGATATACTGGAATGGAAGTGGGAGCACATCACCATGGACTTTATTACAAAGCTGCCACATACTCCGAAAGGGTATGATGCCATATGGGTGATAGTTGATCGTCTGACGAAGAGTGCTCACTTTCTACCGATCCGCGAGACGTATTCATCTGAGAGGTTGGCTGATCTGTTCATCAAGGAAATTGTAACTCGTCATGGTGTGCCAGTGTCTATTGTGTCCGATCGCGACACTCGGTTTACATCTAAATTTTGGAAGAAATTCCACGACGCTATGGGGACGAGGTTACATATTAGCACGGCTTATCATCCCCAAACCGATGGTCAGTCAGAAAGGACCATTCAGACACTGGAAGACATGCTCCGGGCATGTGTGATCGATTTTGGTGGAAGTTGGGATGACCACTTACCGTTAGCCGAATTCTCATACAACAACAGCTATCATGCCAGTATTGGTATGCCACCATATGAGATGCTATACGGTAGGAGATGCAGAACACCGTTTGTTGGGGTGATATTGGTCAGAAGGAATTGGGGAGCGTCGAAGTAATCGAGGCTACGACAGAGAAGCTTGAAAAGATTAGAGCCTTCATGAAGGCAGCCAAAGATAGACAAAAGTCGTATGCCGATAAGCGACGTAGGCCAATTGAGTTCCAGGTGGGTGACCGGGTTATGTTGAAGGTCTCACCTTGGAAGGGTATTATCAGATTCAGAAAGCGGGGCAAGTTGAGCCCAAGATATATAGGCCCTTTTCGAATCATTGCTCGAGTAGGGGAGGTGGCCTATAGATTGGAGTTGCCAGATGAGTTAAGTGGGATTCACCCGACATTCCATGTATCTCATCTGAGAAAGTGTATAGCTGATGAAGACATGATTGTTCCACTGGAGGACATTGAAATAGATGAAAGGCTCAATTATGTGGAGCAACCAGTGGCAATCATCGATCGTAAAGAAAAGAGGTTGCGAAATAAAGTGGTTCTTCTTGTGCGTGTACAGTGGAAGCACAGGAAGGGATCCGAGTCAACGTGGGAGACTAGGGAAGAAATGAGACAGCATTATCCACGTTTGTTCGACGAATAACAGGTTTCGGGGACGAAACCTATTTAAGGGGGGTGGACTTGTAACACCCGCATATTTATTATTTTGAAGCCGGTGAGGAAAGAAAAGAAAATAAAGTCCAAAAGTCGAGGGACCAAACTCGCCAACGAAAGAAAGTCGGGTGAGGGGAAGTATATAAGGGAGAGGGCAGCCCTTATCCTCTCCCCCACACTCACAAATCAGCCAAAGAAAACGGAGAAGAGAGAAAGAAGAGAAAAAGAGGAAAAAGTGTTGGTTCGGGTTGGTTCGGGTCGCCAAAATCGTCGTGAAGCAAGCCAAATCGAAGCTCTTGTCGTTGTGCTCGTTTAGGTGAGTTCTAGGACCCCTATTTTACATGTTTTTGAATGATTTTGGGGCTGGAACACATCTTAAAACCCTTTTTCGCGTTTTTGGGTGAAGACCCGTATGTATGCGTGTATGTATGCGTAGGACCCGTTTGGGGCTTGATTTCTTGCTTGGTTGTGCTTGAATAATGTTATGGTATGCCTCCCTAAGGTCTAGGATGGTCGATTTAGGCTTAAAATAGGTTTAGATGAGTTTGGAGGCCGAAAACCCTCGGCTGCAGTCGGGATGAACTGCATTCTGCATCAGTTAGGGCTAGGCGACCGACTGGAGGCCGACTGCAGGCCATACGACTGATTAGGGTGCGATTGGGGTTCATTCGCACGACTGAAGGTCCATTCGCACGACTGAAGGTCCATTCGCACGACTGAAGGTCCATTCGCACGACTGGATGTTCATTCGCATAGGTGTTCATCCGTATTAGTTCATTCGCATGATGTTCAGTCACATGGAGGCAATGCGACTGAAGGGTGTTCATACGCCCAAATAGGGCTGTTGAACCCGAGAAGTGTAGATTGACTTCTGACTTCGGGGGAAAGTGCAGATATAAGTTTTGACGTAAAGGTTCCCATAAGAGTTTTTAAAGAGACGATCGAGGTCTTAGAAAGCATGTTGGGCATGATGAGGGTGATGATGTTGTTGTTTTATGTATGCTGTTTCCCTGTATGATGTGATGTTGATGCATGTTAATGTTCCTTAGTGTGATGTATAATATCTTTCCTATGGCTTTACCTATTATGATGAATGAACGAAGTATTATGTAACGTAAAGTGAAAGATAAAGAAAGAGGAACATGATGAATGAATGCATGTATTATGAACGAATGAAACGTCTTGCACGCATCGATAACGGGTCCTTCTTTGTGATTGACCCTGAATGTAGAACCTCTACCGCTCACCCCTAGTACTGTGGCATACGTTTAGCTGTTCATTTGTTGACTTCGGCCCAGTAGCTAAGACTGATGGTTACTCCTAGTACTGTGGCATATACGTTTAGCTGTTCATTTGTTGACTTCGGCCCGGTAGCGACGACTAACCGGGGTGTAGCACATGGTAGGTTAGGATGATGTCCGATGCGCAAGTAAATCATAATGACGAATGAAAGAATGAAGAAGATAATAATATGTTATCTATGGTACGTACCATGTGTGATCATGTAATGTACGAACGGTTTTTTATATGAAGTAAAGTATGTTTTATTTATAAACTAGAACTCACTCAGCAACGCTGACTTTGATGTGTTTTTTCCATTGGCAGTAATGGTTGCTGAGGATGGCACGGGCGACTACTCAGCTCTTTTGGGGATGACATTCTTTTGATTAATGTTTTTGCATTGTAATGCAAACAAGCTATTTTGTAATGAATGTCGTATTAACTTGCAAAACTTTTATATGGAAATGAAAGTTTGTTTTAGTTTTCCGCTGCGATTTATGAATACACATGTAACTATACGTTTTGTGTGCGATGAGACCCAGCTGTAAGCGCCCCGGAACGGGGCTTTACATACCCCATCCAATTCTGCCACGCCAAATTGAGTATTGAGATTTTAATCATCATAGCCTCTTCAACATATTCAAGAACCAATTACCTTATGCAATTGTTTGAAATCACGGACGAAAAAACCAATAGTCTCCTCACAACCTAATTCAGAGAAATAGTTGCATCAGGGTAGGCATCGAACCAGAAAATAACATCCATAAAAAACATTGTTCAAATGATCAAAACATCCTACCATATCAACACATAATAACACCTTTAAGCTCTTGAGATAATAGAAGCCTTTACTACAACTTCTTAGACCAAACCTCTTATTCTATTTTGATTCAACCTGGGTAAAGAAAAAAAAATCTTTGGACTGGTATTGAAACAATGATAAAACATTTGGATTGAAATTGATGTTTTAAAACTTTTAGACGAAAATTGTTACTTTTGTCAAACCTTAGAAAAAACTAAATTACTTTTAAAAGTTTTTTTTACAGTTAATATATTTGATTGATCAACTAACCAATAAAATTGTACAAGAAAATGTAGTTCGTTTAGTTGTTAAAAGATCTATATACTTATTTGTTTTTATGATCTAGGCGCGAAAGTTGTTTCATTCTAATAAATTGAGACCACATGCATCATTATGGTTATTTCATAACAAATACGTTCTTCCATTCATATTTTCTTGTTTTGTCTTTGTGGAAAATGTTTTTGTCACTAATTGACCGGTTTTATCAGCTTTCCATTCGTATGATTTTTTTTAATTGTATTAAATTAACGATTATCCTCAGGTTACTAATTCCTCCAAAGTATCTATAAAAGTTTCGATAATACATCTTGACAAACAATAGATTCATTAATCGAACTAATAATAACACACCAACGTATTACAGGATTTAAAACGCCTACGCTACTATCGATAAACAAAATAAAACAGGAACCGAGAACCAGAGGAAACCTATAACTGTGCGGTAAACAACATTCCCCCTACATATTTTCTCATTGACTTTTAAGAAGTGTTGATATTCACTACTTTATAGGTTTACTAGTTTCTCATTCACAATGGGATTGATATGAGTTACTTTTATTCTCTCAATTTCTTTACTATTGTCTGTTGTCTACATGTTTTCCGTAAGATATCTTTTCACAACTTCATTAAAAATCATTTTATAATAATATATTTGATTAATCAAACTAAAAATAAAATCATACGAGAATATACTTCGTCTTAACTGTTAAATGATTTATATACTTATTTGTTTTAGAAAATGGTCATGGAACTTGGTTCATTCTAATAATTGAGACCACATATATTGTTATTGTTAATTTATAATAAAATAAATTCTTCCGTTACTATTTTCTCATCCTTGTCTATTTAAAAAAGTTCGTTATCACTAAATAACCGGTTTATCACTTCCCATTCACCACGGGAATTGTACGAGTTTTCTTCAAATTCTCTTAAAATCGCGATTATCCTCGGTTGTTATATCTCCAAATGAATATCTTTTCAACATTTTATTAAAACATTTTTTACAAAGAATAGAGCGATTAATTAAACCAAACAATAAAAACTATGCGGGTTACCCTACTTCGTTTTAACCGCCGAAAGCAATTATATGCTTATTGTTTTACAAAAGTAGGAGTGGAACATGGTTATTCTAACTATTGAGACCACATGCATTTGTTATAGTTAATTTTGTACCAAGGGCTTTATTCCATTCAAATTCCGGTTTTTCCTTTTAGAAAATGCACATTATCAGTAGTTGACTGACCGACCAACTAGGCTTCACAACGGGAATTGTATAAGTTTTTTTGATTGCTCTCTAATATCTTTGTTGTTTCTTGTGGTTAATTCTTCTCCTAAATTTATCTTTTCACTATTTTATTAAAACATTAATAAGAAATAAGTGATTTGATTTATCAACTAAACTGTTAAAAATCACAACTAATTTCACCATGTAATGATCACCTCTTAGAGAAATCTAGATATATTTTCAAAAAAAAGAAAAAAGAATATCACTTTCGCAACCCTATCATATAACAAATCTTATATTTTAATTAAAACTAAATTTAAAATATAACATAATCATAGCTACCCTATCATGATACAAATGTTGTCGTTATATCCCATTTTTCTTGTAGTGCGCCGAGGAAATGAAGTAATGGTGAAACAAGGGGCTTAGGGCTCTCTATATTAGGGGCCATTTTCTATAAAAATATTATATATGTACTTTGAGCTTCTAGTTTAACTGTATGGTTATTATTTAGGCTAGTATGTCCTAGCTTCAATATAAAAATGAAAATGATATATAACTAAATGAACTAGGATCGAAGCGCCAATATATTGCTTGAACTATGACTAGTTCAACTACTTTTCCGGTGCAACCTTTTATTGTGAAAAATTATGACTACATAAGCCGAAAGCATCAAACAAAAATTACAATATCATAAAAGAAATTAATAACATACCCTCCAAGCCTCTAAAAATTCATCTTTGACCATTTTCCACCATCATTCTCAGCAACCAAAGATGCAATATCTAGACAATTTCTACAAATAAATCCAAGCGTGACACCGGTATGGCAAATTGGCAATAACATTAACCAAAACATCAAAGTTTCAATCCACCATTGTAATTGCCATATATGAGATTTAGACACAGAAGAAAACAATAAAAAAGGGTACATTGATCACTCTAACATTACGAACGCTAGATCAATATGATATCCCGAATGGAAGATCGCCGATGAATAGGAAAGGGCTGCAGGAACGGCGACGTCTTCTGTTAGAATTTAGAAAAAAGGAACTTGGAATTGTGGGGGTGGGTGGGGTGGGGGTGTTGGGGAGGACAAATTAAGATTAGCACTTATAAACTTTAGTTCAAAAAAATGGGCCTGAAATTTTAGGCCCAAGTTCTAACCTTACTTCATTAGCTTATTCGGCCAACCCTAAGAGAACATATACTTTAACAACTCGTACTCTTACATCCAGGCGACTTTAACAACCTTTCATATAACAAATAAAAATTCATATATTAGAAATATTTAATTGGAAATATAACATAATTTATTATCTTTTTCACGTGCTAAACCGTAACATTTTCCCTTCATCCATAGACTTTTATTGCTTATCACTTCAAGATTTGTGTTAGTGACAAGCTTCAAGATATACGTGAGATCAAAATCAACATGATGTAGTGTAATTTGGAATTATAAATATATAACCCTCAATGATAATCATATACTTGTGGTTCTTAGAGAAATTATCCACACTCACTCACTTGCACAGATAAAAACACTCATAAATTCTTTAACACACCATCAACTTCTTTATTGGAAATAACATAAAGGAAAGTATATTGTCTCATTACATACCCATAAATTTAACAAACATGAAAATAAGATTACAACATTAAAAACATACTGCATCACTACTTATATGTATGGCAAACATGGCATAATTGCCTTTATTGAATAACATCAACCACATGCATGCAAGTACGTAAACAAAGATAAACACACATAAACGACTATGAGAATACTCAACAAAGAATAACATGAGATCATACAAATTGTTCTGAATATAACGAGTATATGTTGCTCGTATTTATGCAATTGGGTATGAGGCCTTCATAGCAATGCCCAGAGTCCCGTAGCGCCAACATCTCTTTGCATTCGGATAAACCCTTTTTCCCCCCAATTTGTACCATATGAGTTCTTCGCAAGCCAAAAGTTGGTGCCATCATCAGCTGTACCATCCAACTACGGTAATAGCATGGTTTAGTTTGGTTCCACATTCTCCTGTGAAAACACCACTTTTAATGTTGGAATAGAATCCACTAGCATCCATGGCTATGGAAACTGGTTGCATAACACAGCCTTCAGCAATTCTGCTTCGCTATTGGTAGGCACATCTTCGTATCCAGTGATATGAGCAGCATATGACGTTTCTTTTGTCGTGCTACACGCCCCTCTAATTCCTGAATATGGATAACTAGTCCTCTGTGGCTAAGCCGTTGTTTTGTATGATATATTTGAAAGCTTCATCCATAATGCCACCATCACAACTTTAAATGGCTTCAAATCCATAGGTCTTCAAACTTTAAGAGACGCTAAACACAATTCTTCTTAAATTATTGTATCTAAGGTTTCAACATTAATTATTAGTACACTTGATTTAGAAAAGGCTTTAGTAAAATGATTTTTATATCGATGACATTTAAGTGACATTTTAACTAAACAATCACTAAGTAAATTAATATTTTTTTTTCATTTAATGCATTCTTCTATTATCATTTTGTCGATTTGTCTTTTTGGAAATCTATAAGGGTGATTATCAATGGTTACCTATTCCCAACGACAAGGTTCCAGTTCACTACTCAATTTTCTATTCGTTTGTCCCTTAGTTACTTTTCTTCAAAAGATATCTTTTCACAAATTTATTACATCCACAGTTTTAGAAAATCCCATATTAATCACTAAATTCAACCTTAAAAAACAAACAAAGAATAATTCCACTAAATAAGCACTATTCTTTAGAGAAATCAACGCACACTACCAATATTACCCTATCGCGACTAGATTTATGGCGACGATAGTGTGTCCTCGCTATAGGTCACCCTATCGCGACGACATGTTGACGCTATAGCGTTGATTAGGGTTTTGGCTACCAAAACTCTATCGCGAAAACATATCGTCGCGATAAGGTGACCTATAGTGAGGACACACTGTCGTCGCTATAGTTTTAGTCGCAATAGGGTAATTTTATCATAATTTATATTTATTTGAGATGGTTAAAGAATTTTCTTTATCTATGCCGACGACACGTCGCCGCCATATAATACTTTTTTTATTACTTCCTCTAAATAAATAGGCGGTAAAAATGTCCGCCTTTTCTCAAATCTCTATCGCGACGACATGTCGTCGCGATAGATAAATTATTTTTTCCTTTTTCCTTCTAAAAAATTGGAGGGAAATACCCCGCCTTTTGTGAAACATCTATGGCGACGACATGTCGTCGCCATATGTCTGGACTTTTTTTATAAAAATAACAATTTAACAATAATATATTGGGCCTTTTTTTATATTTATTATAATTATACATATAAAAATAGTACTTATAAAATAATAGTTATATTTATTATAATTATAAGTCATAATAATATTTTTTTTTTAAATAATAATATTAACATAATACATTGTGGACTTTTTTTTTATATTTATTTAAATTTTTTATAAATATAATTTAACAATAATACATCGATGTTAAATTATATATGTTGATATTTATTAATTATAATTATAGACGACGACAACAACAACAAAACACCATAACAGCACCAGCAGCACCAGCACCCCAGCAGCACAGCAGCACCAGCAGCACCAGCAGCACCAGCAGCACCAGCAGCACCAGCAGCACCAGCAGCACCAGCAGCACCAGCAGCACCAGCAGCACCAGCAGCACCAGCAGCACCAGCAGCACCAGCAGCACCACCAGCACCCAGCAGCACCATCAGCACCAGCATCACCAGCAGCACCAGCAGCACCAGCAGCACCCATCACAGCACCAGCAGCACCAGCAGCACCACATCACCAGCAGCACCAGCAGCACCACATCACCAGCAGCACCAGCATCACCAGCAGCACCAGCAGCACCAGCAGCACCAGCAGCACCATCATCACCATCAGCACCAGCATCACCAGCAGCACCACAGCACCATCAGCACCATCATCACCAGCAGCACCACAGCACCAGCAGCACCAGCAGCACCACATCACCAGCACACCAGCATCACCATCAGCACCACCACCACCACCATCAGCACCAGCAGCACCAGCACACCAGCATCACCATCAGCACCAGCAGCACCAGCATCACCAGCACACCAGCAGCACCAGCAGCACACCAGCATCACCAGCACACCAGCATCACCAGCAGCACCAGCATCACCAGCAGCACCAGCAGCACCATCATCACCAGCACACCAGCAGCACCATCATCACCAGCAGCACCAGCACACCAGCATCACCAGCAGCACCAGCAGCACCATCAGCACCAGCAGCACCAGCACACCAGCATCACCAGCAGCACCAGCATCACCAGCACCATCATCACCAGCAGCACCAGCAGCACCAGCAGCACCAGCACACCAGCACACCAGCACACCATCAGCACCAGCAGCACCACCAGCACCAGCATCACCATCAGCACCAGCATCACCAGCAGCACCATCAGCACCAGCACACCAGCAGCACCATCAGCACCACAGCACCACAGCACCACAGCACCACAGCACCAGCAGCACCAGCAGCACCATCAGCACCAGCAGCACCAGCATCACCAGCAGCACCAGCAGCACCAGCACCAGCATCACCACAGCACCAGCAGCACCCGCAGCAGCCGCAGCAGCAGCAGCACCAGCACCAGCACCAGCACCAGATGTGACCACACGTCGATCACCCACCTTTGCCACCTTCTTGTTTGGAGCGGTTCTACCACGTCCAAACCGTTTCCCATTCCAGTTCCGACTACCACCATCCTTCCTATCCACCTCAGTCACCACCACCTCTCGCTTATCATATAATCTGCTAGCCAAGTCAACTGCCGATCTGAACGTGCTCGGCCGGGCGGCAATCATATGCCTACGGATATCCGCCGGCAGCCCCTGGATGTGTTTTTTAATCTTTCGTGACAATGGTGTCACTTGATCGGGCACCGGCCGCACCATTTTATTAATTTGATGGTGTACTGCTGGTGTGTCATCGTTCCCCGCCTCCAGCTGCAGGAAGTCTCTTTCTACCTTGTCCATCTCTCTGTGAGGACAGAATTCCTCGATCACTAGCTTCTTCAGTTCAGGCCATCTCATTCTTCCAATGGCCCTGCTACCCTCGGCTTGGACAATGTTGTCCCACCAGCACAAAGCCGAGTCCACAAAGGAGTGGGTAGCGAACTTCACCTTTTGGTCCTCATGGCACTCACTGATATCGAGGACAACCTCCATCTCCCTCACCCATTGGTGAGCAGCTGCAGAAGTGCCGTTCCCATCAAAGGTAGGGGGCTTACATCTCATAAATGCCCCATAGTTGCAGCCTCGAATCGCCTCCGACGTAGGCTCTTCTTCCTCATCCTCATCATCGGACGGAACCGTATCAGTCTTGGGATGTCTTCTTTCGCCCGTCGGTGTAAGGCCCCGTTCCCGGGACGCTTACAGCTGGGTTCTCATCGCACATAAAACATATAATTACATTTGTATTTAATAAATCGCAGCGGAAAACTAAAACAAACTTTCATTTCCATGTAAATGCTTTTGCAAACTAATACAACATTCATTACAAAAATAGTTTTTTCGCATTACAATGCAAAAACATTAATCAAAAGAATGCCATCCCAAAACAGCTGAGTAGTCGCCCGTGCCATCCTCAGCAATCATTACCTGCCAACTGGAAACACATCAAAGTCAGCGTTGCTGAGTGAGTTCTAGTTTTATAAATAAAACATACTTTACTTTCATATAAAACCGTTCGTTACTTTTACATGGTCACACATCGTACGTACACATAGATAATATCATTATTATCTTCTTCATTCATTCATTCGTTCTTTCATTACCTTAATTGCGCATCGGACATCATCCATACCAATACCATGTGCTACACCCCGGTTAGTCGTAGCTACCGGGCCGAAGTCAACAGCTAAACGTATGCCACGGTACTAGGAGTAACCATCAGTCTTAGCTACTGGGCCGAAGTCAACAAATGAACAGCTAAACGTATGCCACAGTACTAGGGGTGAGCGGTAGAGGTTCTACATTCAGGGTCAATCACCAAGAAGGACCCGTTATCCGATGTGTGCAAGGCGTTTCATTCGTTCATTAATACATGCATTCATTCATCATGTTCCTCTTTCTTTATCTTTCACTTTACGTTACATAATACTTCGTTCATTCATCATAATAGATAGAGCCATAGGAAAGATATTATACATCACATTAAGGAACATTAACATGCATCAACATCACATCATACAGGGCAACATCATACATACACAACATGCAACATCATCACCCTCATCATGCCCAACATGCATTCTAAGACCTCGATCATCGTCTTAAAACTCTTATGGGAACCTTTACGTCAAAACTTACATTTGCACTTTCCCCTGAAAGTCAGAAGTCAATCTACACCTTCCTCGGGTTCAACAGCCCTATTCGGGCGTATGGACACCCTTCAGTCGCATTGCCTCCATGCGACTGAACATCATGCGAATGAACTAATACGGATGAACACCTATGCGAATGAACATCCAGTCGTGCGAATGGACAATGCGGATGAACACCTATGCGACTGGACCTTCAGTCGTGCGAATGAACCTTCAGTCGAATGACCCCCATGCGACTGGCCCTCCAATCGTGCAATGAACCCCAATCGCACTCTAATCAGCCGTATGGCCTCCATTCGGCCTCCAGTCGGTCGCCTAGCCCTAACCGATGCAAAATGCAGTTCAACCCGACTGCAGCCGAGGGTTTTCGGCCTCCAAACTCACCTAAACCCATTTTAAGCCTAAATTGACCATCCTAAACCTTAGGGATGCATACCATAACATTATTCAAGCACAACCAATCAAGCCCCAAACGGGTCCTACGCATACATACACGCATACATACGGGTTTTCACCCAAAAACGCGAAAAAGGGTTTTCAGATGTGTTCCAGCCCCAAAATCATTCAAAAACATGTAAAAGAGGGGTCCTACAACTCACCTAAACGAGCACAATGACAAGAGCTTCGATTCGGCTTGCTTCACGACAATTTTGGCGACCCGAACCGACCCGAATCGGCACTTTTCCTCTTTTTCTCTTCTTTCTCTCTTCTTCTCTTTATGAAGCTGAAATGTGAGTGTGGGGAGAGTGGGCTGCCCTCTCCCTACATATATCCCCACATTTCCCAACTTTTCTTCGTTGGCGAGTTTGGTCCCTCGACTTTTGGACTCTATTTTCTTTTCTTTCGCCACCGGCTTCAAAATAGTAAATATTCGGGTGTTACAGTAGGTTCACCCCTTTCTTTCTCTAACTGCCTTGATCACTTCGGTCACTACAGACGGTAGAATCGTCTGCATGACCTGGTGAACCTCTTCCACCACAACCTCTTTTACTGAGGCTCTTAGATTGGCGCTCTCGTCGTCACCCTCCGGATAAGTGGTCTCTGGCTCTTCATGAACCACTTTCTCTACTCTGGGTCTCCCTCTCTTAGGTCGCGAAGCAGAACCGTGACCTCCACCACGAGAGGCCTTTGAAGATCTACCTCCAGCCATCCTCTATAAACACACGATAAGATTCAAACACTAACACGGTAATTCAAGGTAATACTCAGTTTATGTCAAGTATAGTAAGTCCCTAATTACAGTGGCCAGTTGTGATTAGCCACTTACTTTACTCTTCATACCCCAAGCATTTTCTATCCTGACTTAATCAGTATCTAAATCTACTATAAGCACATAATCAAATAGCATGCGCAAGTAATACCGGTTAACTTTAAGAAAAGACATACATGATGGCACGTAGCTACTCGGGCTGACATCCCTCCATTTGTCCCATTTTCAGTTTAAGTTTAGGTTTTAAAAGTGTCTTTAACCCAATTCTCTTAAACTTTGGCTCTGATACCAACTTGTAAGGCCCCGATCCCGGAAACCTCACAGTTGGTCATTCATAGCAATTAAAACGTTAATCATTACAAATAAACGAGCTTATGCAGCGGAATACGTTTATCAAAAGCCAGTCATTTCATTTAAACCCTTGTTGTTGAGCAATACATCATCGTTTAACTGATTTCAAAAGAATTGTTTATATGCATTACGAAACAACAACAACATAGAATACGCATGGATTTCAGTCTTTCCCTTGCCGAGTAGCTTCACTCTCGTGCCATCCTCAGAAATAATTACCTGCCAACTGAAAATGTATAAAAGTCAGTGTTGCTGAGTGAGCTCTAGTTTTAAAAGTAATAAAATACTTTCTATATGTTGTATAAGAAAATACTCTTTTCTGTAAAATACAACTCTGTAGTGTATATGCGAGCACGCATCAACTATATGAACAAATAATGTTCGATCTCTGTACTGTATGGCTTGTCTGCAAACTTTAGCTTTATGTTTCACTTTCTGTATGGACCAGTGAGCAGTACCCCAACTATATGCGCGATGGAAAACGGGTGATAGGCCATCTATATCCCTCGAAAGGGTCAACTGTATCCCTCGAAAGGATCAACTATATCCCCCGAAAGGGTAACTGTATCCCCCGAAAGGGTCAACTATATCCCCCGAAAGGGTAACTGTATCCCCCGAAAGGGTAACTGTATCCCCCGAAAGGGTAACTGTATCCCCCGAAAGGTCTGTGTACTATGTACAAGGTCGACCCAATCACCCAGGATACGCTACAAAGGTCCTGCCAATCTCAATCGATTGACCCTGTGTGCATAAAAGGGTAGCTAACCCGCAGCACAGTTGAGCTAACGACAACACGGTCGTGTCCCTCCTGTAAGCTTGCAAGACTTGTTAACATTTTATTAATGTTCCTCTTCTTTCTTTATTGCTCTTTCACTTTATTATTACGAAATACTTTACGTTACGATAATAACATAACACGTAAAGTCACATACTATGGGTAATAATAATAAAAGCAATAACCATAATAAGGAACAATCATAATCAATCATATCATGCATGAAACAACATCATTAATAAGCCCTTAGTCAACCTCGGTCAAATCCCTAAAGCATAGACTCCCAGAAAATTCTGTAAAAAATTCTAAGTCTTAGGCGCATGGCAACTATTTGGGCGCATGAGCCCTATTTGGGTGTTTCATCACTATTTAGGCGCATCAGCCTAACAAAACATTTTCACTTTAGGCGCATGAACTCATTCAAGGGCATGGGCACTATTGGTGCGTATGAACACTTAGGCGCATGGGCCACTTGGGTGCATGGGCACTATTGGTGCGTATGAACACTTAGGCGGATGGGCCACTTGGGCGCATGGGCACTATTGGGGCGCATGGCCCTACACTTAGTCGTCCGACTATTCTTTTCTAGGCGCATGAACAACTGTTCAGGCGCACAGGCTATACTTTATCATTTCTAAGGTAATCTTAGGTGCATGGAATACTGTTTGGGCACATGGATCACACTTAGTTCTTACTATGGCATTTTTAGGCGTATGAGCCTTATTTAGGCGCATGGACCTTCTGTACTATATGTTTCCAGTATGTTTTCAACCCAAATCATTGAATCTGTCTGTTCTAAGCTTAATGTGGCTATTGTAACATGAATAACCTATAAGCATACAAGAATCACATTCATTCATGCACAATGCACACGGGTAAACATACATTACTTTATAAAACCATTTTAATACATTTTCAGCCCCAAAGATCATTTAAAACAAGTAAAACCGGGGTCTAGAACTCACCGGATGCAAATTGTTTTCAGAAGATCTAACCTAAAGATGATGACACAAGGATTGGAAGAGATATAAAACCCCTAGTTTTCTTATGTTACGAAGATTAGAAATCGATGAATTTATTGTATCTAATAAAATAAGGTTTTTTTACACTTGTTACTAGATCTAATTACACAAAAGGTTACATCATGTAACAAAATAATAAAGTCGTGAGATGCCCATAAAATGTTGGCGCATGCTTACAATAGCAAAGAAGAAAGCATAAAACAAATAACGATTTAGTTTACCTAAATCATGAGGAGAAGACCATATATATGATGTAAGATTAGGGTTTAATCACCAGCCAAACTAACAAATGGGTAGCCTTCACTTAAAGCTACAAGCTTTTGACAAACTCTAAGAAAACATAGACAATCTAACACTTATTCTAGCAACAGTGGGTTACTCATCATGGTAAATTGTTTTCAGAAGATCTAACCTAAAGATGATGACACAAGGATTGGAAGAGATATAAAACCCCTAGTTTTCTTATGTTACAAAGATTAGAAATCGATGAATTATTGTATCTAATAAAATAAGGTTTTTTTACACTTGTTACTAGATCTAATTACACAAAAGGTTACATCATGTAACAAAATAATAAAGTCGTGAGATGCCCATAAAATGTTGGCGCATGCTTACAATAGCAAAGAAGAAAGCATAAAACAAATAACGATTTAGTTTACCTAAATCATGAGGAGAAGACCATATATATGATGTAAGATTAGGGTTTAATCACCAGCCAAACTAACAAATGGGTAGCCTTCACTTAAAGCTACAAGCTTTTGACAAACTCTAAGAAAACATAGACAATCTAACACTTATTCTAGCAACAGTGGGTTACTCATCATGGTAAATTGTTTTCAGAAGATCTAACCTAAAGATGATGACACAAGGATTGGAAGAGATATAAAACCCCTAGTTTTCTTATGTTACAAAGATTAGAAATCGATGAATTATTGTATCTAATAAAATAAGTTTTTTTACACTTGTTACTAGATCTAATTACACAAAAGGTTACATCATGTAACAAAATAATAAAGTCGTGAGATGCCCATAAAATGTTGGCGCATGCTTACAATAGCAAAGAAGAAAGCATATAACAAATAACGGTTTAGTTTACCAAAATCATGTGGAGAAGACCATATATATGATGTAATATTAGGGTTTAATCACCAGCCAAACTAACAAATGGGTAGCCTTCACTTAAAGCTACAAGCTTTTGACAAACTCTAAGAAAACATAGACAATCTAACACTTATTCTAGCAACAGTGGGTTACTCATCATGGTAAATTGTTTTCAGAAGATCTAACCTAAAGATGATGATACAAGGATTGGAAGAGATATAAAACCCCTAGTTTTCTTATGTTACAAAGATTAGAAATCGATGAATTTATTGTATCTAATAAAATAAGGTTTTTTTACACTTGTTATTCTTTAAACTCATATTTTTTGTCACTTGTTATTCTTATAGACATCATAACATTATTTTCCTTTGAAAAGAATATTATAGTAATCTAAATACTCAAATTAATTTCTCCCTCTAATTAAAAATTAATTTTATTAATTGCTACATTTATCTCTTTTATTTAGACTTTTTTATAATTAAAATATCATTTTCAAAATAGATTTTATTAAGCAAATTATAAATCACATCTTTTTATTAATATATAAAAAATAAAAAAGGTGAAATTTTCTGATAGCAAAGTTATTAAAACAACGAGAATAATTAAAAACAAAAGTTCTTAACAAAATTTTTTTATATAAAATGAACTTATATAAAAAAAATCTAAAAATGAATGTTATAAATGAAACTATTTTGATAAGAAGGTAAAAAAATAGTATAATTGTTTTAGTTTTGGAACTATTACGAATATAAAATTTTATTCATATCTTATACTAAAATATCATACTATAACTTTTCATTGTTATTGCTAACTATAATCCGTTTATTAAATGAACTTGTAGACTACCTATCTATCTAAGTGTCTATCTATCTATAATTAAGAAAAATTAAGATGAGACTTGATAGAATTATAAGTCTTATCATATTAATTTTCTTATTTCTCTCTTTGTTATTATTAATAATATTAAATACTAATATATTACTCATACTAATTTCAAACTAAAAATGTATAATTTAATAAATAAATTAAAAACCTATGTTTTAATTATAATAACTATTTATAAGTAATTATAATCATATTTTATCTTGGACATGGTTTTATAATTCATAAATTTTTATAAGTAGTTATTGAATATTTTATTTATAGAACACATGGACGGCTTAATGCTTTTGAAGGCTCTAAGCGCAATAAAAAAGTTGGAGACTTTTTCCAAATCAACTCATTGACTTCATGCGAAGATTCATTGAATGGGTTAAAAGATGCACCCACACTGTGAAATAAAAAAAGAACAATGAATATGAAAGTGTTAAGGGTTTAGAAAAATATACATTTACATAATGATAGTAAGAAAAAAATTGCAAGTTTAACCATTAAAAAGCAAGGACTTTAATCTGCTTACTTGTGTTCATGGGACATAAATAAGATTATGAATTTTAGTAACACAAGTTTAGCTAGAAATATTATAGCAAGAATGTGATGAAAACAACAAATTACTTAACCTAAGACTAGGCTTATCAAACTAAGTAATAATACACTCATCACTAATAGGAAATTAGGGTTATTATATGTATAACTTGCCAAACCTACAATTAGAGATGAACAAAAAAACAGGTTCGGGAACCGGTTTACTCAAAAAAACCGGAACCGGTTTCAAATAAAACCGGTTTTGGCCCAAACTGGTCTCGAACCGACCCAAACCACCGGTTTCTAAATGGTTTGGAATCCACGCACTTAAAACCGATTTATATAACGGTTTAAAAGTTAAAAACCGGTTAAACAAGGTAAGAAAAACCGGTTTGGGTAAAATAACCGGTTTCAAACCGGTCCGAACCGGTTTGATAGGTTTGAATTTTCGGTGTGCCAAAAGCAGTTTGTAACCCGAACCGGTTTGAAAAAAAAATAGTTTGACCCCACTACATAAAAACCGGTTTGGTTTTGAACCCGAACTGGTTTGGCCAAAAAAACCGGTTTAAACACCTCTACCTGCGATACATATTAATTCAAAGAATTAACACTCATAACACCTATATAATTTAAGATTTTGGTCATATCATTTGTCACATATTATTAAGATGAATGCATACAACTTACAAGAACAATTTCCAAGACCAGTATTTGCCCAACTTCAATATAAAATGAAAATGATGGATATAACGTAAATGAACTTGGATCCAAGGGCCAATTGCATTGAAATATGACTAGTTCAACTTCCCTTTTTGATGCACCCTTTTATTGTGAAAACTTACGACTATATAAGTTGAAATCATCAAACAAAAATACAATATCATAAAAAGAAATTGATAACAATACCCTCCAGGCCCCCAAAACTTCATCTTTGACCTTTTTTCCACCATCATTCTTAGCAACCAAAGATGCAATATCTAGACAATTTTTACAAATAAGTCCAAGCGTAGTAATATGAGATTTAGACACGGAATAAAACAATTAAAAAAGGATACATTTATCACTCTAACATTGCGAACGCGAGATCGATATGATATCCCCTTATGGAAGATCGCCAATGAATAGGAAAAGGCTGCGGGAACGGCGACTTCTTCTGTTAGAATTTAAAAAAATGTAACTTGAAATTGTGGGGAGAAGACAAATTAAGATTAGCGCCTTATAAACTTTACTTCAAAAAATGAGGCCTTAAAATTTTGGAGCCCAATCCCTAACCTTACTTCATTAGCTTATTCCGCCACTCCTAAGAGAGCATACACTTTGACAACTCGTACTCTTACATCCATCACCCTTGACTTTAACAACTTCTCAAATGACAAAAAAAAATCATATATTAAAAATATTTAATTGAAAAATATAAAATATAATTTATTATCTTTTTCACGTGCTAAAGCATAACATTTTCCCCTTTATCCATATACTTTTAATGCTTATCGCTTCAAGATGTTGTTAGTGAACAAGCTTCAAGATTTACGTGAGATCAAAATCACCATGATGTAGTGTAATTTAGTAATATAAATATATAACCCCCAAATAATCATCATATACTTGTGGTTCAAAGAGATATCAAAACTCACTCACTTGCACAGAAATGAAAACACTAAAAAATTCTTTAAACACACCATCAACTTCTTTATTGTAAATAACATAAAGGAGAGTATATTGTCTCATTTACAAGCCCATAAACTTAACAAACATGAGAATAAGTTATACCAATAAAAAACATATTGCTCCACTACTTCTATGACAACACATGACATAATTACCTTTATTGAATAACATTAACCACATGCATGCAAGTACGTATACAAAGACAAACACACATAAACGACATGAGAATACCTTCAACAAAGAAGTAACATAAGATCATACAAAGTGTTCTCATATATAACGAGTATATGGTGCTCATGTATTATGCAATTGGGTATGAGGCCTTCATAGCAATACCACAGAGTCCCGTAGCGCCAACATCTCTTTGCATTCGGATAAAGCCTTGTTCTCCCCAATTTGTACCATATGAGTTCTTCACAAGCCAATAGTTTGTGCCATCATAAGCCGTACCATATCCAACTACTGCCATCGCATGGTTTAGTTTGGTTCCACATTTTCCTGTGAAAACACCACTTTTATAATGTTGGAAATGTTTTCCACCGGCATCCATGGCTACAGAAACTGGTTGCATAGACACCGCCTTGAGCAATGCTGCTTCGCTATTATGAGGCACATCTTCGTATCCGGTGATCCGAGCAGCATATGACGTTTCTTTTGTCGTGCTACACGCCCCTCTAATTCCTGAATATGGATAACTAGTCTCTGTGGCTAAGCCGTTGTTTCTTTTGATATATTTGAAAGCTTCGTCCATAATGCCACCATCACAACCTTTAAAAATGGCTTCAAATCCATAGGTCTTCAAACATTTAAGAGACGCTAAACACAATTCTTCTTAAATTATTGTATCTAAGGGTTTCAAACATTAATTAATTAGTACACTTGATTTAGAAAAGGCTTTAGTAAAATGATTTTTATATAGATAACATTTAAGTGACATTTTAACTAAACAATCACTAAGTAAATTAAATATTTTTTTTCATTTAATGCATTCTTCTATTATTATTTTGTCGATTTGTCTTTATGGAAAATCTTTAACGGTGATTATCAATGGTTACCTATTCACAACGACAAGGTTCCAGTTCACTACTCAATTTTCTATTCGTTTGTCCCTTAGTTACTTTTCTTCAAAAGAATATCTTTTCACAAATTTATTACATCCAACAGTTTTAGAAAATCCCATAATTAATCACTAAATTCAACCTTAAAAAACAAACAAAGAATAATTCCACTAAATAAGCACTATTCTTTAGAAAAATCAACGCACACTACAACAATATTACCCTATCGCGACTAGATTTATGGCGACGATAGTGTGTCCTCGCTATAGGTCACCCTTTCGCGACGACATGTTGACGCTATAGCGTTGATTAGGGTTTTGGCTACCAAAACTCTACCGCGACGACATATCGTCGCGATAGGGTGACCTATAGCGAGGACATACTGTCGTCGCTATAGGTTTAGTCGCAATAGGGTAATTTTATCATAATTTATATTTATTTGAGATGGTTAAAGAATTTTCTTTATCTATGCCGACGACACGTCGCCGTCATATATAATACTTTTCTATTTTACTTCCTCTAAAATAAATAGGCGGTAAAAATGTCCGCCTTTTCTCAAATCTCTATCGCGACGACATGTCGTCGCGATAGATAAATTATTTTTTTCCTTTTTTTCCTTCTAAAAAATTAGAGGGAAATACCCCGCCTTTTGTGAAACATCTATGGCGACGACATGTCGTCGCCATAAGGTCTGGACTTTTTTTATAAAAATAACAATATTAACAATAATATATTGTGGACTTTTTTATATTTATTATAATTATACATATAAAAATAGTACTTATAAAATAATATTTATATTTATTATAATTATAAGTCATAATAATATATTTTTTTAAAAAATAATAATGTTAACAATAATACATTGTGGACTTTTTTATATTTATTATATTTTTTATAAAAATAATAACATTAACAATAATACATAGATGTTAAATTATATATGTTGATATTTATTAATTATAATTATAGACGACAACAACAACAACAAACAACAAGAACAACAAACAACAGTAAGAGCAACAGCAACAGCAATAGCAGCACCAACACCAGCGGCAGGGGCGGCGGCGGCGGCGGCGGCGCTGCGGCAGGAGCAGCGGCGGCGGCGGCGGCTGCGGCAGGAGCAGCGGCAGCGGCAGGAGCAGCTGCAGCGGCAGGAGCAGCGGCAGCGGCAGGAGCAGCTGCAGCGGCAGGAGCAGCGGCAGCGGCAGTGTCCACATCCTTTACGTAGGCCAAGTAGGCACTACATCCACGCCTCATGCACTTTCCCGCCACCGCCATCGAAATCACTTTCGGGATTGTCGTGATGCTATCACCATAAACCGTCAACTCATTTCCATCAGGCGTTATCAATCGGATCATCTTCTTGCGGCACACGATGTTTGCCTCATAGGTTGCTAACCAGTCCATCCCTAGTACTACATCAAATCCACCTAGGAGTATCACATGTAAACTAGCAGCAAAACTATGACCCTCTAGTTCTATGGCACAGTCCTCTGTCACATCAGTAATTCTAGTAGACTTACCAATAGCAGTTTCTACATCAAATAGTGCACTTACCTTTCTACTGACAACAGGCAACTTAGCGTAGAAAGTAGTAGAAATAAAACTCCTACTAGCACCAGAATCAAACAATATAGAGGCATAAGTTGGTTTTGTAAGGCCCCTTCCCGGGACGCTTACAGCTGGGTTCTCATCGCACATAAAACATATAATTACATTTGTATTTAATAAATCGCAGCGGAAAACTAAAACAAACTTTCATTTCCATGTAAATGCTTTTGCAAACTAATACAACATTCATTACAAAAATAGTTTGTTCGCATTACAATGCAAAAACATAAATTAAAAGAATGCCATCCCAAAAGAGCGGAGTAGTCGCCCGTGCCATCCTCAGCAATCATTACCTGCCAAATGGAAACACATCAAAGTCAGCGTTGCTGAGTGAGTTCTAGTTTTATAAATAAAACATACTTTAATTTCATATAAAACCGTTCGTTACTTTTACATGATCACACATCGTACGTACACATAGATAATATCATTATTATCTTCTTCATTCGTTCATTCCTTCTTTCATTACCTTACTTGCGCATCGGACATCATCCCAAACCAATACCATGTGCTACCCCGGTTAGTCGTAGCTACCGGCCGAAGTCAACGAATGACAGCTAAACGTATGTCGCGGTACTAGGAGTAACCGTCAGTCTTAGCTACTGGGCCAAAGTCAACGAATGACAGCTAAACGTATGCCACAGTACTAGGGGTGAGCGGTAGAGGTTTTACATTTGGGGTCAATCACCAAGAGGGACCCCGTATCCGATGTGTGCAAGACGTTCATTCGTTCATCATGTTCCTCTTCCTTTATCTTTCACTTTACGTTACATAATACTTCGTTCATTCGTCATAACAAGTAAAGCCACAGGAAAGATATTATACATCACATTAAGGAACATAAACATGCATCAACATCACATCATACATAGCAACATCATACATACATAACGTACAACATCATCACCCTCATCATGCCCAACATGCTTCTAAGACCTCGATCGTCATCTTAAAAACTCTTATGGGAACCTTTACATCAACATTTACATCTGCACCTCCCCCCAAAGTCAGAATCAATCTACACCTTTCCTCGGGTTCAACAGCCCTATTCGGGCGTATGGACACCCTTCAGTCGCATGGCCTCCATGCGACTGAACATAGCGATTGAACTAATACGGATGAACACCTATGCGAATGAACATCCAGTCGTGCGAATGAATGCGGATGAGCACCTATGCGACTAGACCTTCAGTCGTGCGAATGAACCTTCAGTCGCATGACCCCCATGCGACTGGCCTTCCAATCGTGCGAATGAACCCCAATCGTGCGAATGGGCCCCAATCGCACCCTAATCGGCCGTATGGCCTCCATTCGGCCTCCAGTCGGTCGCCTAACCCTAACTGATGCAGAATGCAGTTCAACCCGACTGCAGCCGAGGGTTTTCGACCTCCAAAGTCATCTAAACCCATTTTAAGCCTAAATCGACCATCTTAAACCTTAGGGATGCATACCATAACATCATTCAAGCACAACCAAGCAAGAAATCAAGTCACAAACGCATCATACATGCACATACACATACACAAACGGATCAACTTACACATACGAAAAACTCGATTTCAGATGTTTTCCAGCCCCAAATCGTTTGAAAACAAGTAAAAGAGGGGTCCTAGAACTCACCTAAACGAGCACAATGACAAGAGCTTCGATTCGGCTTGCTTCACGATGATTTTGGCGACCCGAACCGACCCGAACCAACACTTTTTCCTCTTTTTCTCTTCTTCTTTCTCTCTTCCCCCTTATGAAGCTGAAATGTGGATGTGGGGAGAGTGGGCTGCCCTCTCCCTACATATATCACCACATTTCCCAACTTTTCTTCGTTGGCGGGTTTGGTCCCTCGACTTTTGGACTTTATTTTCTTTTCTTTCGCCACCGGCTTCAAAATAATAATATTCGGGTGTTACAAGTCCACTCCCCTAAATAGGTTTCGTCCCCGAAACCTGTTATTCGTCGAACAAACGTGGATAATGCTGTCTCATTTCTTCCTCAGTCTCCCACGTTGACTCGGATCCCTTCCTGTGCTTCCACTGTACACGCACAAGAGGAACCACTTTATTCCTTAGCCTCTTTTCTTTCTTTACGATCGATGATTGCCACCGGTTGCTCCACATAATTGAGCCTTTCATCTATTTCAATGTCCTCCAGTGGAACAATCATGTCTTCATCAGCTATACACTTTCTCAGATGAGATACATGGAATGTCGAGTGAATCCCACTTAACTCATCTGGCAACTCCAATCTATAGGCCACCTCCCCTACTCGAGCAATGATTCGGAAAGGGCCTATGTATCTTGGGCTCAACTTGCCCCGCTTTCTGAATCTGATAATACCCTTCTAAGGTGAGACCTTCAGCATAACCCGGTCACCCACCTGGAACTCAATTGGCCTACGTCGCTTATCGGCATACGACTTCTGTCTATCCTTGGCTGCCTTCATGAAGGCTTTAATCTTTTCAAGCTTCTCTGTCGTAGCCTCGATTACCTCGACACTCCCCAATTCCTTCTGACCAATATCACCCCAACAAACGGTGTTCTGCATCTCCTACCGTATAGTATCTCATATGGTGGCATACCAATACTGGCATGATAGCTGTTGTTGTATGAGAATTCAGCTAACGGCAGGTGGTCATCCCAACTTCCACCAAAATCGATCACACATGCCCGGAGCATGTCTTCCAGTGTCTGAATGGTCCTTTATGACTGACCATCAGTCTGGGGATGATAAGCCGTGCTAATATGTAACCTCGTCCACATAGCGTCATGGAATTTCTTCCAAAATTTAGATGTAAACCGAGTGTCACGATCAGAGACAATAGACACCGGCACACCATGACGAGCTACAATTTCCTTGATGAACAGATCAGCCAACCTCTCCGATGAACCCGTCTCGCGGATCGGTAGAAAATGAGCGCTCTTCGTCAGACGATCAACTATCACCCATATGGCATCATACCCTTTCGGGGTACGTGGCAGCTTCGTTATGAAGTCCATGGTGATGTGCTCCCATTTCCATTCTGGTATATCCAAAGGTTGTATCTTTCCATACGGCTTTTGATGCTCTACCTTCACCTGTAAGCAAGTAAGGCACTTACTCACATACTCCACCACGTCGCGCTTCATACCCGGCCACCAATAATCTTTCTTCATGTCATGGTACATTTTTGTGGCACCAGGATGAATGGAGTATCGAGTCTTGTGGGCTTCATCCATTATCTTCACCCGTAGATCCCCAAAACGAGGAATCCACACACGACCGAATCGAGTTCTAACACCGAGTGTGTTTTCACCCAATTCCCCAACCAGATCTCTCATTCTTTCCGAGTTAAGATGATCTTCTTTCAATGCCTCATCTTGAAACTCCTTAACTTGCTTCATCACATCGGAGGTCATGATTAATTGATAAGCTTTCACCCGAATCGGTTCGGGCCTTACCTTCCGGCTAACGGCATCCGCCACAACATTAGCTTTGCCTGGATGGTAATGAATCTCGCAATCATAATCCTTTATAAGTTCCAACCATCTCCTCTGCCTCATGTTCAGATCCTTTTGCTCGAAGAAGTACTTCAAGCTCTTATGATCGGTAATATGGTGCACTTCGTCCCGTAGAGATAGTGCCTCCAGATCTTAAATGCAAAGACCACGGCTGCTAGCTCCAAGTCATGAGTAGGATAATTGACCTCATGAACTTTTAACTGTCGAGATGCATAGGCTATACCTTCCCTCTCTGCATTACACACACCCCACCCCGAGTTGGAAGCATCAGAATAGACCACTAGATCTTCACTTCCATCGGGTAATGACAGAACAGGAGCTCGAGTCAGTCTTGCCTTCAGCTCTTCGAACGCCTTCTCTTGAGCTTGACCCCATACAAACTTCACATCCTTTCGGGTCAACTTAGTTAGTGGAGAAGCAATCTTAGAGAAGTCTTGGTTGAATCTCCTATAGTCCCGCCAAGCCCAAGAAACTACGGATCTCGGATGGTGTCTTTGGTGACTTCCATTGCATAACCGCCTCCACCTTCGCCGGGTCAACCATAATCCCATCAGAATTCACCACATGACCCAAAAACTGAACTTCGCGCAACCAAAATGCACACTTGGAGAATTTAGCATACAATTTCTCCCTTCTCAACGTCTCTAGAACCTCTCGAATGTGACCGGCATGCTCAATCTCGCTCTTTGAATAAATCAGGATATCATCAATAAACACAATCACTGATTTATCCAACATAGGCCGACACACACGGTTCATCAGATCCATAAAAGCAGCTGGCGCGTTGGTCAAACCAAAGGACATGACAAGAAACTCGTAATGACCATAGCGCGTACGGAAAGCTGTTTTAGGGATATCTTGCTCCTTCACCTTCAACTGATGATAACCAGATCGAAGATCTATCCTCGAGAACCAACTAGCACCCTAAAGCTGGTCGAACAAATCATCTATCCTCGGTAAGGGGTAGCGGTTCTTCACTGTCAACTTTTTCAGTTCGCGGTAGTCAATGCACATCCTCATACTACCATCCTTCTTCTTTACAAATAGGACCGGAGCACCCCAAGGAGAGATACTCGGTCTAATGAACCCCTTATCAAGCAGCTCTCGCAACTGCTCCATCAACTCTTTCATCTTGGTTGGAGCCAACCGATATGGTGCCTTGGCAATAGGTTGGGCACCCGGTATCAGATCAATCTGAAATTCAATCTCTCTGTCAGGTGGCACTCCTGATAAGTCTTCTGGGAACACGTCTGGAAAGTCACACACAACTGGTACATCAGCTAGTTGTGGTGTTGGTGTATCCACATCCTTACATAAGCCAAGTAGGCGCTACATCCACGCCTCATACACTTTCCCGCCACCGCCATTGAGATCACCTTCAGAATCGTAGGAACCCGATCACCATAAACCGTTACCAAACTTCCGTCAGGCGCTGTCAACCGAACCATCTTCTTGCGACACACAATGTTCGCCTCAAAATCTGCCAACCAATCCATCCCAAGAACCAAATCGAAACCACCCAAGGTCATCACAAATGGTCTAACAGGTGACTTATGACCCTCAAGTTCCACATCACAATTCTCTATCATCTCAGAAATCCTGGTAGACTTACCTATGGCCGTTTCTACATCAAAGGGCGTGTCGACACGTCTACTATTAATAGGCAGCTTAGCACAGAAAGCAGCAGAAATAAAACTCTTACTAGCGCCTGAATCAAATAACACAGAAGCTAAAGTCTGGTTCACTAGAAACGTACCGGACACAACGTCAGGGTCCGTCCTAGCCTCCTCCTGTGTCATGGTGAACGCCCTGGCGCTCGCCCTCGGTCCATCACTTCCCGTCTT